>JABUQX010089878.1:0-27310 GCA_015478945.1 Trachelipus rathkii
TATAATAATAATATATTATTATATATATATATATATAATATATTATATATATATATATTATATATAATATATATATATATATTATATTATATTATATATATATATATATATATATATATATATTATATATAGTATATATATATAATATAGTATATATATATATATTATATATTTATATTTATATCTATTATATATAATATATATACTATATATATATATATTATTGATAATATATATATATATATATATATATATATATATATATATATATACTATATATATATATATATATTATATATATATTAAATTAGTTGTTGAGATTATATTTATATTTTGTTGATTATTTTTATTATTATTATGTACGCTCCTAATCAGTATTACTAGTATATTTGTCTACAACTATAGCTATCTTGTTACTGTATTTATTGAATATTATTTTTATTATTTGTTACATTATTATTATTTATTATTATTATTATTATCAAATTTTTATTTATTATATTGATTTTAATTTTAATTTTCAATTGTAATATTGTTTCTACTTTCGAAAACTTCAAAAATGTATTTTAAAAATTTTCACTAGTATTGTATTTTCTCTCTCATATATATATATAGATTAATATTTATATATATATATAATTATATATATATATATATATATATTATATATATCAATATATATTATTATATATTATATATATATATATATTATATATTATATATATATATATATATATATAATATATATATAATATATATATATATATATATATATATATATATATATTATATATATATATATATAATATATATATATATATATTATAATAATATATATATTTATGGATAATTTCCATTGGGAACCATCTTTTTCCATGCTTCCTATCCAGCAGGTATCCTATAGGAATATCGCTCTTTCCTATATGTTATCTGTAGGATTTCGGGTAATCCTTTGGGCTACCTTATGAAAATCTGTTGGATAATTCCTTCAGGAACCAGCAGGTTTCTAGATTGCATCAGCCATACTTTTCCTTCAGGAATTCATGTGGATTCCTGTAAATCCATAAGGGATCCATAAGAATCCTTTAGGTATGACATATGGAATTCCAAAGGAAATTTCCATTGGGAATTTCAAAATTCCTATCTTAATACCAGTACTCTAGGCCTGAAATTCCTGGCGGTTCCATCAGGAATTTTCCTAATGGTAACTGAAAATCCATTAGGAAACATACTGGAATCCTTCAGGAATTTTTTGCTGGGTAATGCAAAAAAGGCTTAAATGTTAGAGGTTTTCTGGGATACGAGGATGGAGTCCTGCTCTTAACTTATTTGTTCCGTTTTAAATTCATTGCTAAATCCACTTGCCTAATTTATAGAAGGCTTAAGTGTTTGACATTATTTGTGCTGCTGCAAGGCCGCACTCCATCCCTTAACTTTTTGCTTCGTTTTGATTTCATATGTATAGGCGTTTTCGATTTTGCACTTTTGCTAACGAAATGCTAAAATTTTTGTTCGTTTTCGTCAACCTAGCACAAAATCGTAAAAAAATGCTTATCAAACGTAAGGAATTTCTTTAATTCTGTATGGTTGCTATTTTATACAGAATTTTATTCTATATTACACAGAATAAGTGACATTTTTTTTACGTTTGGTGAGCCTTTTTTTACGATTTTGGGCAAGGTTGACGAAAACGAACAAAAATTTTAGCATTTCGTTAGCAAAAGTGCAAAATCGAAAACGCCTTAAATTTACTTGACTACTGTAAAAAAGGTTTAAATGTTGGATGTGATTTATGCTACAAATCTGCTGTACTTCTCTTAACTACTTTGTTCCGTTCTTATTTCATTGCTAAATTTGCTTAACAAAGGTAAATATTGAATACGTTTTGGCCGCTATTTTGTCGGCGAAGCTGCAATTCTTCTCTTAACCTATTTACTACGCTCTAATTTTATTGCAAAAATTTACATGGCTAATGTAAAAAAGTTTATTTGAGATGCTAGTCTGCATTCCTCCCCTTAACTTATTTGTTCCGTTCAAATTTCATTACTAAATTACTTGACTAATGTAAAAAAGGTTTAAGTGTTGGACGTTATTTGGGCTGCGAGACTGCAGTCCTGCTCCTAACTTATGTTACAATAATGCAATATCTTTGCTAAATTTGCTTGACTAATGTAGAATGGATTACGTTTTTTACGTTTTGGACACTATTTGGCCTTCGAGGCTGCTGTCCAGCTTTTACCTTATTTATGAGTTTCAATTTCATTGCCATATTTACTTGACTATTGTAAAAATGGCTTACAGTAATGTCTCATATTATTAGAGCCACACTCAAAAAAAGTTTATTTTGACTTTAGGATGAAATGAAACCAAGATAGAAATGTTTTAATATTAAGATTTAATTTGCTCATGGATTATACACTATAATTATACCTAAATACAAACTAACATTATGAAAGAATTAAAAGAAATTAATATTTGTTGACACCACCCTTTGCAGCAATTACGGCTTTAATCTTTCTGGGCATACGCTCAATGCATTTTGAGGAATTTTCTTTAATAGATTCAACCCTGTGCCATGCTTCTATCAAACGCTTCATTACTTAGTGTTTGTTTTTGATATGTTCCCTGGAAATTTCAAGCTTCATCAGCTCCCTGAGGTTAACTATGGGGTTGAGGTCTGAGGAATTTCCCGACCAGTTACGAACCTTTATTTTTTTGTCACCTTCTTTGCCATATGTCAGGGTGCAGAGTTATGCATAATGGTGAAATTGCCATTCGGAAACCATTCCTAAACCTGGGGCAGTTTGCCCTGCCGCATGGTTCCCTCTACGATGTATAGCCGTCCCGTGCCTTGACTGCTAATCACAGACCATACCATTATGCTGAGAGGATGCTTAACTTGCTTAACTATGCAGTCCTCTTTAAATTTCTCATCAGGTCTTCTTCTTACAAATTCAGTCTTGCCCATTAAAATCTGAACTGTTGACTCATCTGAAAAGCAAACCTAAAAAATATGTTTTATTGCCCCACAATTGAAAATTTTAAAACCTAGCCCTTATATTTAAACAGTTACTATAATGTACAGAACACTAAGTAATAACTATTGTCTACAGTATTCACTTTATTCCAGTCACCGGCAGTCCAGTTCTTTTATTCCTTTGCTCATTTGAGGCGCTTTTTCTTCATAGCTGGAGTAAAAAGTGTTTTTTTAGCTGGCCGGCGACAGGTGAGGCCCAAGTCTTTGACGCGCCGATGAACTCTGGCTAGAGAAATGTTGACGCCAGCTTCTTGAATCAACTTTGTGAGAACCTTACGAGGTGTCATTCCGTTTTCCACACAAATTTCCCTTATTTTTCTCATGACACGTGGTTTTGTAATTTTTTTTCGGCACACTTGTTCACACGTTTTGGTGCCAATGCGATATTTGCATCAATTTTTTTATTAGGTCTACTGATGCACGCGATACGTTGCTAATAGATGCAATTTGTCTCTGTAAATGTTCGGTGTGCTGCAATAAAGTTTTAATTTCGGAAATTTTCCTTGGAGAGAGGTCCTTAGCTTTACTCATGTTGAAAATACAGTACTGTATAAAAAAAAAAAAAAAAAAAAAAAAAAAAAAAAAAAAAAAAAAAAAAAAAACTAATTATTTCGTAAAACCATTTAAATATACTTCCTAGACACATTGTCACAGAAAAAGGAACATCATTCTAAACCTGCACATCGTATAACCTTGAAAACACCCACACGAAAAACATGGCTGGCAAACCGACGACCGACTCACAGACTGACTATTTATGATAAAATGGCATCTATGCAACAGATGACACATCCAGAGAGTTGCCAAAAACAAATTTAAAATCTGTGGATATACTTGTTTCATAATCATAATAATAAAAAGCTAGAAATAAGTTTTGAAATAAAATAAAGCAGCTTAATTGAGAAATTCATCATTTTGGCAGGTGTTTGATGTTATTTGGGAATCGAAGCTGCAGTACTGCTCTTAGCTTGTTTATTCCGTTGTAATTTCACTACTAAATTTGCTTGACTAATTTTAAAAAGGCTTAAGTGTTCAACGTTATTTGTTCTGCAAGGATGCTTCCCTGTTTTAATTTGTTTGTCCCGTTTTATTTTCAATGCTTTATTTTACTTGACTATTTTAAAAGAGGCTTAAGTGTTGGACGTTATTTGGGCTACGAGGCTTCAGTCTTGCTCTTAACTTATTTGTTCCATTCTAATTTCATTGCTAAATTTACTTGACTAATGTAAAAAAGGTTTAAATGTTGGAAGTTGGACTGCAGTCCTGCTCTTAAATTATTTACTCTGCTCTAATTTCTTTGCTAAATTTACTTGAGAAATGTAAAAATGGATTGAATGTTAGACGTTTTCTGGGAAGTGAGGCTGCAGTCCTGATCTTAACTTATTTGTTCCGTTTTAATTTCATTGCTAAATTTACTTGACCAATATATAAAAGATTTAAGTGTTGGAAGTTATTTGGCCTCAAACTCTGTAGTTCCGCTCTTAACTTATTTGTTCCGTTCTAATTTCATTGATAAATTTACTTGACTATTGTAGAAAAGGTTTAAGTGTTGGATGTAATTTGGGTTGCGAAGCTGCAGTACTCCTCTTTACTTATTATTCCGTTCTAATTTCATTGCTAAATTTAAAAATGTAAAATCAAGTGTTGGACGCTATTTAGGCTGCGAGGCTGCAGTCCTGCTCTTAACTTATTTGTTCCGTTCTAATTTCATTCCTAATTACTTGACTAATGTGAAATAGGTTTAAGTTTTGGACGATGTTTAGGTCGTCAGGCTGCAGTCATTAAACAAAATAAATGCGTTGTCAATATTGCTTTAAAATAGGAGCAATAAATTCTTCGTAGAGTATTTATCGATATATAGTCTAATTAATAATTTTTTAGGTATATATTTAATTATTTATATATTATTTTAGTTAAATAATTAAAATAAGATTAAAAGTATTATAGTGTATGTTATACAAATTTTAACTTGAATCAATAGATCAATTAGATCAATGAAGATCATGGTAGGGTTTTAGGGTTGAGTAGGAGTTGGGTTGTTTGATTTACACTGGATTTATCTCTTGCTTTTGGGATTTGTAAAGAAGCGTTCTAATTTTTTGTATAACCATAACAATAGGAGATAAGAAAGTTTGACAGGTTAATTTTACTATTTCTTGGTAATATGAAACAATAAAATAATAAATTAATAAGAGTACTTGTGTTGATTGTTTAATGTTATAAAGAAGTACAGATTCACGGAAGAATCGTTATCCATTATTATATTTGTATGGGGTTGTGGTTTGATGTTATTTCTTGATGTTATTAGACTAATTTCTGATTTAGCTGCTTTAGTGTTCGGTGTGTGATTGTGAAGTAATACGTAATATTTGATTCTCGACTGCGGATTTCGTATAGGGAAAATATGAAAAGCAAACACGAGACCCCATCAGAAGAAGGGGTAATCAGAAATAGAGAAAAAATGTTTATAGAGTGTAAGAAATTATGGATGTGGATAGTATTTCAATTTTTTAAACTCAAATTTCGAAGATGTTTTTAAACAATAAACATAAAGGTTTGATTTGTGTGTTTAGGTCATTTATTCCATTCATAAAAAGTAAATGACTTGAAGTGTCAATTATGATTCAGATAGATGAGTATCGATCATCAATATGGTCTAATTGTTAGATATTATGGTGTTGTCAAAGGGTGGGTGAGGTTTGGTATTTGATTGGTAACTTGATTTAATACTGATTTACTGCTTTTTAGGTGAATTGTAAATACTGCTAATGTTTGTTAAAGATATAAATAAAGCATGAAAAGACAAGGGCAATTTGTGGTAAACTATAATAACATGTTTTAATTACTATAAGGTCAATAAAGAATTATTGTAGTTAGTGGTCTGATGTATATTTATAACAAATATTGAATGATAGTCAATAGACTGTGGAGTAATAAAGCTCAATAGATCAAGTAAATCAATACAGTAGTAAGATTCATTGGGCCTTGTCGAGATGGAATTTGATGTACTGAGAGTGTGTTACTGATATCCGTCTCTTCTTTATAGGATTGTGTAAAGATCGAATTAAAGTTGTGTTACATTTAATAATACATGAAAAGCATATAAAAAATTTTAGTAATTTTTATATTATTATATAATCAAATAATATAAATATATATAAAGTCAAGTTTTTGTGTTGATGGTTATAATCCAAAAGATATTGACTTGAATTAATAGATATAAAGATTTATACAATAGATCAGGAGAATCATAGATCGATAGGTAAGTGAGTATTTTTTTAGAGTTGATGGGGTTTGGGATGATAGCTGATTTAATGTATTATCACTGTCTATTGGATTGGTGTGAGAAAGCAAGATTATTTATAGAGTGTATATAATAAATATGAAAAGGCTATAAAATATTTAAGTCAAAGACGATATTTGTTTAAATCAATATAATATAACGATTATACCACATCTACATAAGGTTTTTGTGGGATTAATGTAAGTAGTATATGATAATATTACTATCGACTTTTATTACAATAGATCAGAGATTATGATAAATTATATAATAGTTTTCAAGTAAAGATGCATGGGAATAGGGAACGATGGGGATGAGTTGAGAACGTGGGATGTGTGTGGTTTTGGATATGAAGTTGATTATTAAATGATTTGATATGACGATCTATTCTTGTAGAGGGTATGTTTAGGTCGGGTAAGGCCCCTGAGTGTGTTTTACAGTTACTATTTTATAGGTTTTAACATGTGTCATAGTAAAGATAAAATTTTGGAGTAACAAAGATGGTTTAAGGGCAAATAAAAAAATTGAGTTTGAAAAATATATAATCTGAATTATTCATAAACTTGAAGTATAAATTATTAAAATTAATATTAGAAAAATAAAGAATTAAACACAAAGTAAAAATAAAATAAAATCAACATAAAAATATAAAGTGCTAGCACATGAATATTACTTTAGTTGGGCCGGATTAATTAAAAAGAAAACGAAATTTGAAATAGATATGCTTAGATCTTCAAGCTTTAGAAAAACGGGTTACTTTGTTAAGACCTTACAGTCCGTGCTCTCTCCTCTGCTCAGTCCTATTTATATGAGCTTTACTCTTCTGTTTTTGTGCATTCCATGCCTTTCTCTTGTTATATTTTCATGTTGGAGACCTGCTCTGTGTGGAGATCCTCACATCTATTAGAAGTGCTCAAATAACCCATATGTGATGGATTAGCGATTCTATTTTAAACCACATACTGATGATACGAGAAATTTGGGGATAAAGCGCAATGATTTGTAAAGAGTCAGTAGTGAGGTCTCTACTTGTCATCTGGTATCGACGAGCGAGTCTGTCGAGTGATGACAACTCTAGTGACGTGTACTATCTTTACATTACCTTAATCCTCCATCCGTGTACTCCTATTCATCCTTGCTTTCTTCGTTTATGTTCTTCGATGTGTTTATGTGGTTGTTACCCAGTGCGATCATAGTACATCCCTTTACGAAATTATCAATACCCTCATCATAGTCGGTTTATTCACGATCTGTTAATTATAACGAGTATTTTATTGATAACCATGATAATAGGACCTACGCGGATATATCTATTAACGGGTCAGCATCGGCACTCGGATCGATCAGAGGCAGATAGAGGTGTCGGATGAATAGGATTTTGTGGGTCCTGCTGATATCAGACTCTCTCTCTCGACATCCTTTCCTTCTCTTTGGGATCACCGAATCGTTTCATGTCCACTTCATTTTTATGCTATTTTCGTCCATTGTTATTGGACTACTTCCTGGGGGGGATCAAGACACATCTGTCGAACATTATAACAAGCTCATTCGAGATTCTACGGGTCGAAACATATATACTAGGGATAGATAATAGTTAATTATTAAATTCATAGCATAATATTTAACTAATTTGGAACCGGGCAAGGTCGCAACGTGCGGCTCCGGTATCCGAATTCGAATCCGATCTACTTATCTTCTCTGTCTATAGCCATAGTCCAAATTTCAGCCTTCTATGGTCGATTTCTATTTTTAGGAAGACGCACTCAGGGGGTGCCTCGTGACACGGCCCAACTCGTCTATGGACGAGGTTATCGTCCATTGCGCGCGGCCAAAATATTTAGTACGAGTAGATAAGTAACCTGTTATATTATAATTATGATATAGTAATGATTATTATATATAGTAGATGTATAGTATTATATAGGGAGTGATAGGGGTGAGGGTATACTATATTATTTATTATATAATATATATTTCGTATAATATAGTATATATATAATATAATATGAGGTTATCGTTTTTACTAGGGTATATATATAGCTATTATAGTATATATTAGTTACGTTGCAGGACGAATTGTCGACCGGTTTCTCGCGACTACTTCAACCTCCTCTTTCCTTGGCCTCTCTGATTACTTGATAATTTCTGTTTTTATTTCCACGTTTCATCAGCAGGAACTGCTTCTTTCTCATTTGTTAGCAAAAGCCAACACAGTGTGTGTGTCATAGTATAAGTATCACTACACTACATAAACTACTACCTACTATATACAGAGTGATAGAAACTGAATAATGAAATAGGAATTATGAATATAATATATTATGATATATATATATAGTTATTATATATAGGTATTATATAATTATATTAGTATAAGGGTAGTAAATACTATATATACATTATATATATAGGTTTACAATATATATATATATATTAATATAGTATATATATATAATAGTATTATTATAAGTATTATATATATCTATATATATATTATAATTATATATTATATGAATATATATATATATATATATATATATATTACTGATATTATAAGTATATTTATAAATATATATATTATATATATATATATATATATATATATATATATATACTATATTATATATAATAGTATATATATATATATATATTATATATATATGATATTTATATATTATAAAATAATTATATATATTTATTAATATATATATATATTAATATTATATATTAATATATAATATATTATATAGTATATATACTATATATATATAATATATCTATATAAAGATATACAGTATATATATATATATATTTATTACTTAATTATATATATGATATATATATATATTATATAGCTATATATATATATATATTATATATATATATTATATATATAAATATATATATATATATATATATTTATTATATATATATTTATATTGTATAGTATTATATATTATAATAGTAATATTCATTATATTTATGATAATAATGTGTTGATCCGATCCTGATATGCTATAGATAAGATATTATTGTATAAATATAATTAATATATAGTATTTATATAATTATTATATAATATACTATATATATTCTCGCCATTAAAGCAATAATTTAATATTAATATCTAAAGATGCAAAATTTTCAATTGAAAATAGAGAGGTAAAAAGTTTTGCAACATTGCTGTCTACAAACCCCATTAGTTGTGCGGAGAATGGCCAAACTCCGAGATAATACCACTCCAGGGAGACCTTGTTCACTAGGAAACTACTAAGAACACTATGTAAGAAACCATAAAATACAAGTTCTTTGATGTATATACGAGAGAGGGTTTTTTTTCGTTACTATTTGAAGAATGGTTGCGGTATCTTAATAAATCTACGAAAAAATGGATAAGGAAAATAAAATAAACTTCATTTATGATCTCTTGACACTTTAAATTCAATCAAAGCTACAAGTAATGTGATTTTCATAAAATTTCCAATCTTTAAAGAGCATTGTCGAGTTGCTTCAAATATATTTTTAATATTATATTATTTATATTAAAATAATACTAAATTAACTAAAGAAAATGGGGTTAATGACAAATAACTGCTTGGATGTCACTTTATACACTAAATTGAACGTAACAAGTTAAATAAGTGAACAAGCAACAGTGCAATACTATCAGAGTACGGTTGAATCGTTATGAAATTGAGGAAGCAACTCTATCTAATACTGTACATGACTTACTGGGGAAACATGCTATGCGATCTACTCCTCAATCAAGTGAGAGTGTATAATTTCTTGATGATGATGATGGGACCTTTGTGTGCCACTAAGCTTAATATATTAAGAAAGAAAGTTAATATTATGACAACGAAGAATAATGTAATCAATTTAATGACATAGAATTAAATAAATTAATTGTCTTAGCTGCTACTAAACAGTAGAATTTGACGAAGCCAAAATACAGGATTACAAATCTTCGAAAGAATTAAAGATAATATTTTGAACATGACGTAAAGGAGTGGAGCGAAATAAGCATATTCATGTTTGTGCAATTAACTACGTGCAAATTTGGAAGAAGGAAGGAAGCGGAAAACCTGCGAGAGGAAAAGATGAAAAGATAAAAAGATTTGGAACTTGCGATAGAGTATGGGTCGCGGCCTTCTCCTTCATTTACCTCTTGCGAAAGTGCATTTTGAATTTGGAGGAGTTCTGGAGAGCGTATCTTGAGTGATCTATTTCTTCTTATTCTATTTATTCTTTAATATTTGTTGATCGCGTATTACGGGGGTTAAATTATTTCATTCCACGTCACGGATGGTTATTTGTTTATGCGAATAATTAAATTTTTTTAAAGTTATAATGGAGTACTATATTATATATATATATAATAATATATATATATCTTATATTTATATATTATATCTTATATATTTATTAATATTAATATATATATATATATATATATATATATATATATATATATATCAGTTTTTCGATTTTGCCTTTTGCCGATGTCCAATTTTAGCAAAATGATAAGTTGCGTTCATTAAAACAAATACAGCAGAAAATTAAGAAAATGCTCACCGAAAGTAGGAATTTTCCTAAATTTGTAGGTTGATCTTTCCGTGATTTGCCGAATTTAAGATAATGCTTCTGGAATGAACAACAATAGTAAGTGTTATTTGATGAATCGTTTCTTTCAGAAATTAGCTTTAAAATTATTCTACAAATCGATAAACCTCCCATAATGGTTGATCGTTTATTTTGGTAATGAACGGCATTGTTTTTTTTTTTTTATTTCTGTTTTTCAAAACGTGTTAAATTCAAACAGTGATAAAATATTGTGACAAACGTTCGATTTCCGAAATTTCGTGATAAATCTGGATTAGCAATTTCTTATCGAGCGAAGCACAAATGACATCGAAAGGTTTTAATATATATACAATATATATTATTATATATATAATATACTATATATATATTATATATGATATATTATTATATTATATATATATATTATAATTATATTATATATATATATATTGGGAAGAGAGTTGAAACAAAAAAAAGAAGAGGAAGTGGATGATGCTGAGAGACTCCTCTTGAGACATATATTGAACTAATATTCTGTTTTAAAGTCTGAAATTCGAATTTAGTAAATCATAATTACACTTACGTACGGACATTAGTTAAATAAAATAATTTATTTTGAAATTTAATTTGTTCATTATTGGGAATTTATAGGAAATGGGTGAGATAGTGAACTTTAAATAATTTATTTTCAATATATATTATAATTATATTATTTACTATATATCATTATATCTTATATATATTATTATATATTATATATTATATATATTATATATTATTATTCTATATATATATATATATATATATATATTATATATATATAGGTATTATAGTATATATTATAATATATTATATATAATTTATTCTTATATAGATTTATATATATATTATTTACTTATATATATATATATATATATATCTTATTATATATTATTATTATATTATTATATTTTATTATATATATATATACTACGTATTATATATAATATATCTATATTATATATATATTATATATATATATTATTAATATATCTTTTTATATATAATTATTATCTATATATAATATATTATATATTATATATATCTATATATATATATTATATTATATATTCATAATAATGTGGCACACAACTTAAGATACTAAAAAGTTTTGAAAAAAATTAAAGATATGTTTTATTGTAAGTTTTTTGAACAAATGTGCTTTTTATGTATAAATATAAAGAGAAGAAGCCGCGTGGTGGTAGTGTACAGCTGGTAGAAAGAGGGAAGAAAGTATATTGAGTTATGAGAAGCAAGTGAGACGAGGGGGATAGTGGATTATAATATTATTAGCAATTTATTTGCAAATATACGTCTGAAAGGTCATATTTGTCTATGTACACATAGACTTAATATACGTTATTGTTATTTATGAACGCAGAATGTATAAGGGTGTTGTGGATGTATGATTTAAATAGATATTTATTAGGCATGAAATAAGATGAAATCTGTTCTACTGAATTTAAGTCTTCGAGATTTCACAGCATGTCATTAATTATTAAGTGATTTGTTTTGAACTGGTATAATAATGTGGAATATATAATAGAATGGTTTTTTAATTTATATATAATTTTCATATTTAATGTATTTTTTTAATGTATTTATGAGCGTATAACCCCACCAAAAAAAAAATTATATATATATATATTAGTGATAATATAGATAATTTTATAATTTATAGTTTTAGAAATATATATAGATAATAAATATTGATTGGATGCTTATGTATTCTACTGTTTAAAATTAATAAAATGTTTACTTAGTCTAACTAACCTAATACCTACGGTTGAACCTAATATAGCTAACGGTAACTAACTAAACTTACTTATCACAACTAAGCTACATACTAACCTACCTACTAACCTAACTAATAACTAAAAACACTTATCACTAACTAACCAGTAACCGTATACCTAAACCTAACCTAACCTAACTAACTAACTAACCAACTAACTTTCCTTTCGTGTATGTTCTACATCGTAAAGAAAAGGAAAACAAACCAAATTGTATTATAAAGCATTGAATTAAAAATTTGAACAATGTAATATAAAGAATTATTTATTGTATAATTGATTATATTTATGCAGATGTAAAAATGAATTTAATCTTAAAAATTATTTGTGTAGAATTTATGTGATTATGGAAATTGTTGGCTGTGTATGTATGGTATCTATATATTTTTTGGGAGCTTCTATCTCTTCATTCTCCACAAATAGCGCATTTGTCTAAAACATAATATCCCAATAATAATCTCATTTCTGCTTTTATATATATATATATTATATTATGGTAGCAGCAACTTTTTTATTGATATTCATTAGTATCTTATATATATACAGGTATATATTTTATTATAGCTTATATTCCCATATATATATACTTCTATATTATATATACAGCTATTTTTCTATATATAATTTAATGGGTCGTCTGTTTATGAGTTGTGTGCAAGTTTTGTTTTCCGTCTTGTCCGTAACTTTTGTGCTCTAGGGGAAGATTTTGTGGCGATTTTTGTTTTTAATCACTATCATCGCAATAATATATGTCGTAATATATATATAAGTTAATTATATATATGATATATTCTTTCTTATTATATATATATATATATATATATAATAATTTTTAGTAATTTTTACAATAATGAATTTGATTTTAAAAATAAACATATCTGCAGATTATGTTCATCTTCAAAAGTAGTTGCAATCGTAAGATAGAAGTAAAATCAAAGCATCTAACAAAACGCTCTAATTTCAGATTATATTAAAATTTATTTAAGATTTAATATAAACATCAAATAGTATTGTCCTGTATTAGACAGTTTTAAAACTTAAAATTTCTACTATTTCATTTGATCAAAAGAGCATGGGTATATTTTTACGAAATTGTTTTCCGCTATGGCCATTTACTTCTTTCTTGTATAATCACTGTACTTTCCTCCTCTCTAGTCGAACAAATGTCTATCATCAAAGCGCCTAACACTCACACATTTTCTTAAGTTATTTTTATGAAAGGAAAAACTGTCCTCAAATTTTTAGAAGTAAGAAAACATAATGTTGTTCGATATGAATAAAATATAGGTTACTGGCTGAAAAATAATATAGATATTTTTTCGATACTATCTAGAAAACAAATATAATATGGTATTATTCAAGATCCTCTTGGTCTCCTAGTCAGAGCCTGTCTAAAATGCAGTGTGGCAATGCATTTGTATGTTTTGCTGATTTTTTCATTATTTTTCGTAATTAAAAAATTTTATACAAAAAATATTTTAAGTCGCATTTTAACGGATTTTTATTTGATTGGTGAGAGGCGGCTAAAATAATATATATTATATATGATTATATATATAATATATTTAATATTATATATAATATATATAGTAGTAATATATATATTGTCAATCATAGATACATATATAATTTATAGAGATATATATATTATATTATATTATAGTATATATATATATAATTGATATTATATAGGTTTGTTATTATATATATTAGTATATTTATAAATATTTATGATGTATATATATATTATTCTTATTATTGCAATGATCAATTTCAATATATATTATAAGTATATATATAATATATATATCCATATATAATATATATATATAGGAGATCTATATAATATTATATATATTTATATATAATATATTATATCTTATGGTATATAAAAGAATGTTCGGGATGAAGCAAATGGGACTTTACCAGAGGTTTTTAATTTTCAGTCACTTTTGATAGAAATAGATTTATGTAAAAATTTAACATTGGATGAGCTTCTTCTGATCGGGGTCAAAAAGGTCTTTCAGTATAGTTTTGTTCTTTCTAAATTAGGAACGTTCTTCTCCTCTTCTGCTTTTGAACTCTTCTATTGAGTTTATCTCTTTTAAGATGGTAATCTGTTTTGATCGAGTAGACCTATTTAAACAGTGAAGACATATTGTATAAAAATTATTAATATTAAAAAAAAATACTTAATATTAACATCAATAATAATATTATTTCAGCATTTTTTATATTATAAATTGAATATCATTCATTTTATAAATAATTTTATTTTATAAAAGTATAATTATTTATAGAGATTTGGCCTTTAATTCCATGCATAGACAGGCTAAAAGCTAAGGGGGCACGTAAATTTATCGTTATTTGCTGCTAAGGATAAAAAATCGTTTGACAAAAAAAAAAACCGAATAAGTTTTATTAAATAAGAAATTTGTTTAGTTTAAAAAAGAAAAATAGATTTTTGAATAACATTTTTAAAGTTTTTATGAATGATTTGGCACACACACACAGATAAAAATATAATAATAATGACTATGCAAAAATTCGAATTGATAGTAACATATGTATATAATTAGATTATATAATATTAATATATATTTAAATTGATTTATATTATTATTTATATATATTATTATAATTTATAATTTATATTTAATGAAATAATATATATAATATATATATATTTATATTTGTATATATATAATTATATATATATTATAAGGTTATATATCTATATTAAGAGAGAATAGTCTGCCGTCCGACTCTCAGAAGATGACGATAGAAATCAGATTGAGATGAAAATGCAGAGAACACGGAAGAATCTCTGAAAGAGGTTAAAGACTTCAGAATCATTTGAAGAGCTTCGAATGGTTTCAGAAGAACTGAGTTTCAACAAGAATTCTATCAAGATTTAAGGTGGAGAAGGAAAGTGTTAATGAAATTGGAGGGAGAGTATAAGGTATTTAAATTTAACTAAATTATCTCAACTTGAAGCTCAATTTTTTTTTTTTTTTCTTTTTTTTTGATTTTTAATTGAAAAAAAAAATTACTTTTTCCTTATGTTGAAAATTTTAAAGAAGGAGAATATAATTAAGAGCAACAAATGGGGTTAGCGATCGAATTGGATTTTCTACAGGTCGAATCTTGTAAAGACACTTTATGAGTCTGGGTAGGGAGGGGGACTGAGTCTCTCTCTTCTTCTCTCTATCTCTCTCTCTCTCTCTCTCTCGTCCTCTGTCTCTCATCTTCTCTGTCATCTCGTCGTCTTTCTGCTCTCTCTCATCTCTCTCTTCTCGTCTCTCTCCCTCTTCCTCTCTCTCTTCTCTTCCTCTCTGATCCCTGTCCTCGGCTTTCGTCTCTCTCTTTCGTCTCTCTTCGTGATGTATATATATATACTAATATGAGGTATATATATATTAATATATATATTTCATATTATATATATTATAATATATATATAATTATTAGTATATATTATATAATGTTATAGATAATATATTATATATTAGCTATATATATATTTTAAGTTCTATATGATAAGTATATATATATTATATACTTTATATACTATATATTTATATATATAATATATCTTATATATATATATATCTACCGTATATTATATCTATGTAAAGACATTTAGAGGCCCGCTTAAATTGCATCCCTCTAAAAAGTTGCAACTACTATCTATATATAATCTATTTTCTCTTCTATATATATTATTTATTATATCTTATCAAATCTGATATATATTTATATTATATATATATATTATTTTATAATTATATATAATATTATATATCTATATCATATATATATATATATATATATACTGTATATTAATATATCTATCTAAAGTTACCCTTAATTTATAGGTAAAGTTATATATATATTTATTAATTTTATTTAAATTTAATAGATATTTTTATTATTATTTAATTGAACAAAGGTTTCTCTTATCCGTGGATTTTCTAAAGATGAAAACCTTCTTCAAAAGAAGATTTGCAATTTATTACCTTTTTTTTTTTTATTTATGCTGATTTTTTTTTGTGCCGAAATCTGAAAGTTTGAGAAATTGGGTAGAGGAGATTTGGAAAGGGTGTGTAAAGGGAGGGGAAGGTAAACGTCGAAAGAGTATGGTTGTGAGTGGGACAGTCTCGGGTGAAGTTAATGTTAGATAGTGAAAGCCTGGACAATGTTGAGTTTAATATATTTAGGATATTACGTTGATGGTGAAGGATCTGGTGATCGCAGAGGTAGTAGGCAAAGTTTTTGTTTGAATGGCGGAGGTGGCTGGGGTGCATTAAAAGTTCCCGTTGGTGGGATTAAAGGACTCAGTCTTGGGGAAGTGGCTTTAGGGGGTCTTACCATGAATAGGGGTCTGTTTTTTTAATATCATGATAGTTGAAATTTATATACCAACCAATCATTACTAAGTATGTAATTCTTCATATTCAAATAACGTAAGGGGAGTAACAGATTCGTCTCTTTTTTTTCCTTTCCAAAGAAAACGGCATTAGGATGACGGATACTTTTTCGAGTAAGGAATACGAAATACTATTTTGGATTAAACGATGCCAGTGGTTTTATTCAGGCATCCTCCGGGGGGGTTGCCCCCGAGACGAGTGTCGGCCCCTCGGCGAAATCAGCAGTGAATTATTTTTTGCAGTAAAATTCATTTTTACAGGAATAAACATAAATGTTATGTTTAATCTATAATTATTTAGCGATAATATAATAAATGTAGGCGCAGAATGGAATGGAAATGCTAGAATGGCCAAAATAAAAGCCAAAAAAGGGTTTTTTTGTTTCGTTTAATGTATGATTCTGAGAAATTGGGTATCTTTGCTATAGAAATTTCTTTCGGAAAAGTCCTATTAGAATTATTTGCTTAGTTAATTATTTAATTAGTGTTTTTTTTTTTCATTCTCATTGATTCATATATTATATTATTATATATATATTATATTATATATTATATTATAATTATATATATATATTTATATCAATATATAATTATATAATATTATTTATATTAGTATATTATAACGACTTATTTAAGGTTTAAATTTTTAAAATTATCATCAGCTTAATTATTTCACAGAATCCATTATATTCATTATTTCCAAGGAAAGGGGCTGGTAAGGGTAGTTTTTTCCCATTAAGTTTTTTTTTTCCGAGAAAATCTTGGGAAAACCGGGTAAAAAGTCACGGGAAAAAAAACAAGAAACAAAAAACAAAAAAAACAACAAAGGATGCTATTAAAACAAATAAATTATTAATTATTAATTTATCAGTTATTTTCAAAGTATATTATATATCTGAAATACAATTTATTCTTTTATAATATTATATATATATATCATATATATTATCTATATAATTATAAATATCTTTATATATATCATATATATTTATAATATTATATATATATATTATAATTATTTATATAATATATATATTATTATATAGCAGCAGGACCTAGTAAAAAATGGAAAGAGGGAAAGCCGGCAAGTATCAATTTTTCACACATAATATAACGCTAAACTGGATTTAAAGAAGTTGAAACATTAATGTGCAGGATCACCAGCTCATATTAGGCCAATTGTCTGACAACAACGGGCTACTACAAGATAAACAATGGTGAACAGCATAATAATATTTTTTTGGGCTGGCAAACATCAAGACAAGGAGGCGATTAGAAACGATCTACTTTAACAAAAATGATGCAAATGTTTACAAAAGACAGTTGGGTTCTACACAACGTTCATTCACAACTTTCAAAAAAGCTTTTAGGAAAAATGGGAATTAAAGAAGCATGAACACCTCTTCAGCTTTCCACATATAAGTGTAGAAATGGAAAACTCAGGAGACAGGCTATGGAGAAACCGATTCAAGCTCAAATTGTTCAACAGAGTGAAAGAGTGAAAGAGACTTAAATAGGAAAGGTTTAAAAGTACTTTTGGCGATATGGGTTGGTAAGTTTTTTGTACAGGAAGAAGCAGCTTACATACTAAATATAGAGTTTGCATTTGGAAAGTATTTTGGCCAATTGTCTGATGATATTAAACATGGTGTAAAGGATCAGAGTGAATTGGTCGGAATTACAATTTCATGCAGGACAACAACAACTGGGCCGGTGAACTTTTCTGTTATGTATGGGCGATGTTTTGAATATAAATTTGAAAAGAAAACTTGAAAACATGTTAGCATGTCGTGGAGGATTAAAAAATCCGGTAGGGGAAGTTCTTGTATATGTTAAACAATATCTTCAAGTGGAAAGGCAGAAGTATTGGCAATATATTCGTAGGAGGAAGTGACGTGATTTGGATTGTAAATTTATGACAACATACTACTTTTTGATTTGATGGTGCTTCTCAATATAGCATGGAAAGTTGGAGATTGTAAGAAAAAAAGGCTTTTAGAAGGAATTTAAGTAAATTTATGATCCCACTAATAATTATTTCTGGACAAAAATTGGCACCAGGTATCCTTGCAAAATCTGGGCATCATTTGTGGCGACGCATTGATTACAAAAGTTTCGGTGTGAATACATGGAGGAGGTTTTGCCATTTGAAGTGGGCCCTGATGCTGATGAAGATCAGAAGAATGGCTTTAAAGGGTGAAAATATACCTGCGATAGTGGCATCGGAAGAATTGAAGAAGGTTCATCGAAATCAATTGATATAATGATATTGCTAGTCATGATATTGGAGACGTTTCAGTCATTAACAATTTCCGAATATTGAAGTTAGAAATTTTGTGACAGATTTTCGTTGAGTTTAATGCGGAAGGTGTACCTAGCTGACGTTTTCCTTTTCTTCATTTTTATGTCATTTATTCGAAAACAAATATTTAAAAGCAGATGAAAGCGCATTGTCGACAAATATTGGAAGCGGTAGTGGGATATTGTGAGTTTACAAGTCTGTGAATTTTTATCTTTTTTTGTCATTCCTGTAAGATTAGCGTCGGGTTAAAAAAATAGATGCGTTCAGTACTATGACGATACTAAGTAAGCACAAGAATAAAATGCTGCAAATACGTTCATTGCATTGTATGGATGATAGCATACGCGGTTGAGACATCAACTGAGGATTTATAAAAAAAACAACAGGTAGACTGTATGCGATGAAGAAAAACCTCGTCGTATACGATTCCTTTACACATTACTTCTTTTTTTTAATTTACAAACCCTTAATTCTACAGGGTACTTAAACGTCCGGGATACGGCTACGAAATGTTTTTATATATATATTATTATTTTATATATATAATATAATATATATATATATATATATATATATATTAATATGTAATTAATATATATATATATATATATATTCATATTATTAATATATATATCTACAATTATTTATTATATCTATATTATATTATTATATATATAATATTATTTAAATTATCTATATTATATAATAATATATATATAATTATAAATATTTATATCTATTACTCTTTATTACGTTGCAAGCTACTATAATATATATATATTATTTTTACAAGATCTAGTTTCCTTATTTAAAGGGTCATATTTTTATCGATCTATATAGTTTAATTATAATTTTTCATAATAATTGGTTTTCAAATACAATTATTTGAATTTTTATTTTATCTTCTTAACTTCCCCAATAAATTTCACAGATTGATTGCTATATTTTTGCAAGTAAAGTTTGTTTATATTTTCGATATTTACTATTTTTACCTATGTACATTTACTATTTCAGTAAGACAGTATCTAATAAGATTGGCTGACAAGTGACAAGAATATCTATCCTTTTAATTTTTATGTTAATTTAATGGTTATACCTATGTGCCCGCCGATTACTCGTAAGCACCCGGCGATAATTTTTGGGGTCTGAAGAAAACACTGACGTGTCGATGCCAGCAACTTCTCTCCTCTTTCACTCTCTCTTCTCGCATCGTCTCGTCTCAATCCTCTCCTTCTCTATATTATAATTCTATTATATCTATTCTATATACTATTCTACTATATATATTATCTTTATATTATATATTTTTATTATTTCATTTATATATTCCCATATATTGCCAGATTTTTCCTGTGTAGGGAAGGGACATGGGGGTCATATAATGAAAATATTATTATTCTAACAAAAAAAACGAAAACTCTATTTTTCTGAACAATCCTTAATAAATCGGACATGTTTATCTAAGACGAAGAAATTGTTCTAGGATTTTTCTTATCTTTTTTCTCACATGGAACCGTTAAAAGAAAGTTTTCTTACTGATTTTTGGAAATTTTGGAGAACAGCACACCTAACATTACGTGCGAATAACCACTAATTAAACTTACTGGCCATAAAGGCATAAGAGTAACCTCACATCGTGCAAACGGTAATCCTAGTTCCAACCTTTTTCAAGCATTATCTCTAACATATCAATGCTACTAATTTTACATTTACATCGTAATATTTACACAAGTTTAGCATAACTGTCTAAGATCATCATACTCGACCAGATATAATGCTGAGACGTACATATGTTTTACAATACTTGTAACATTTAACTAAAAATTTTTCATTTCATAACCTCGTCTTAATATCATAATCCCAGCGAATAATTGCAAACATAACGAAAGTTTTAAACCCCAAACATAACCAAAAAATAATCATAATTTTATCCTAACATATATTAAAAAAAATAATTCTTGATGTAAATACTCACACAGGTAAACGTATATTTGGACTTTTTTAAAAAACGTTAAATACAGTAATCAGTTTCAAACCTTCTCGGGTGCAGTCCTACCGTCACTATTAGTGATCTATTAGAGCTATTGGATTCAAGGTCTTTTCAGTATCTTTTAGGACCAAATAACATAAAATATGTTCTTTATAAATACCTACGAATACTTTGCTTAACAAAAAGGTTTTCCCAACCGATAAAGTTAAAATCTACCCGCGCTTTACGGTGTCATGTCATCAAACTACTACCTCGCGTCAATGAATAATCAGAGCTAACCTGAAATGTACTGATCAAGGGTAAGTAGTACAGAGAATAATCGATTATGTTCCCTTTTCGGAGTCCCTTTAGCAAGGTACCGGTATTATCTAACAAAATCTTCCCAAGAGGGTCAATCTATAAAATGCCACATCTTGAACTAGTGATTGACCATCTTCATCAAAGTGTCACCCGTTTCGGATAATAACTATTTGACTATGATAAACGTAGCCTTTTAGCAAAAGGTCTAGGGCAACGATAATCATTATCAACAATTTACCTAGGCTCCACGTTTCTAACACATCATGTAGTACACAGTAATTATCATACACTCTGATTTCTCTAAACAATATGTTATTTCACATGGGTCATGTCTATTTAAAATAACGTTATTAAACCCTTTTACGATTAAAGGTTTTCATTAACAAGAAGTAATCTAAAGCAACACATACTTTCCGAGAGAAACCAGGGGGTGCGGCCCCTTGGAGGGGTGTGAATTGCGAGGGGGGATCAACCCGAAGGGGTGTATGCGGGCTTTAAGGGCCCTCAGCCCGAAGGGTGAGGCATTACCTCCTTCGGGAGGTCACTAGATTCTTTTATGAATTCTCCTTCTGAATTTGGTTTCAGAGCCTTTGCTATTAATTCAGAACGCTCCCACTAGTTGCACTGAAAATGGAGCTATATATATTTATATTATAATATATTCTTATTATTATAATATATTATATATATATTATATATATATAATATATATTATATTATATTATATATTATTATTTATTATATATATATTATATATATAATAATATTAGTAAAAATATTATAAATCAGTCTGCTACATTATCAAAAGAAAAGTTAATATTACTCGAAATAAAAATAATTATATGTCAATAGGTGGGTTCTTACAATGTTCTAACAATTCATCTTTTGGCAGTTCTCTTAATGCATATATGTTATACAAAAAAGCAAAATGTTTACTATGCTCAGTAATTTGGGAAAACCTTAACTCCAAGGAGTTTATAGCTGTATCTATAATGTGAAAAAATACTTCGATCTTATATTTTTGACGGGGATCAATGATTGGTTCATCATCACACTCGTAACCAAACCGATTCTTTTTGGATCGAACACGATGTTTAGGCACATTTAATAAATCTAACAGCTGGCTGTCGATTTCAGTATATATATATTAATATATATATTTTATTATATATATATATATATTTTATATATTATATATATATCTAATTATATATTATATATATAATTATATATATTATTATATATATATTAATATTATATATCATATTGTTATGTATATATTATTATATCTATCTGTAATATATTATTATATATATTATTATATTTATATTATATATTATATATATATATATATATAATATTACATATATATATATATATTTCTATTAATATATATATATAATTATCTGTAATATATATATATTTATATATATATCTATTATTATATATTATTCTTATATTATATATTATATTTATATATATATTATTTATAATATATGTATACATCTTTTTTTACGATTCGAGATGGTATTTAGTATAGAAAAGATTTCAATGTGGAATAGTTCACCTTTGACCTTTCAACAATCTGTATTTAATGTCATTTTTTATTATTATAAGTAAATTATAGTATTATTTTTGAGTGATTTTTATTAAGTCAAAACTCAAAAAAATTCTTTAAATAGGGCCTTAAGTCTATGAGCATGGGGAATAGGAACAGCTAAAAAGTTGTTACGGAATTGTTGATTTTTGTATTATTGAATATGTTTAATTAGAATATAAGAAACTTTTTGGGGAATATATCCTTTGTTGATGATAGTGGTAGGATTTGAACTGAGAGTAGCCGTTGCCATACATATTTTTTATTTTTCATTTTTTATTTTATTGAGCTAATTCATTACAATATAATACAAAAAAAAAAAATAATAAATAATAAAAATATACTTATAAATAAGGAAAAATCATTAACAAAATCAAAAATCATGATTTTTTGGAGCAAAAATCAAGTGAAAAAATTCGTTGATTTTATATCGAAATTGGGGATTTTTTTCCGTTGCCATCCGGTCACCACGATATCGATTCACTTAGATTAAATCGGAAAAAAATAATCCTTTTAAATATGATTACCACTAATGTCCTATTACATATTATATATTTATATATATATTATATTATATATATATATTATATATATTATATTTCTATATATTCATATATAATATTAAAATAATATATATATCTAATTATTACACGTCTAGAATCGTCGATGTTGGAAATGTTAACGGGGGTATGGGGCTAATGGGCAGATTATGAAAAAAGAAATGACACCGAAAAGTTTGCGTCGATCAGAGGTGGTTTCCGTCCCATTTGGCCCGAAGTTTGGAAAAAATGGCATTTTTGAACCAAAATTTGACATTTTTAGGGTTTGCGGGACACTGTTATTATGGTAGGAGGAAAATAGGGCCTCTTTTAAAGATGTATTTTTTAGGCTTTTAAAACCGGGGTAATCGTTGTTTATTTAGGTATTAAGCAGTTGAGAAAGATATCCTTGAATACCAGGTTTAGTCCTTTTGGGGTGGAAAATGGCCATTTGGGAGAAAAATTCACATTTTAGGCATTTTGCAGGAGACTGTTATAGGTTAGATAGGATCGAAAGGTACTGCCACTTATAAACCAGTGCATACTGTAAGTAGCTTTAAACAAAGATGAGCTTTCTTACTTTTTGCTTTCAGCGGTTTTTAATAGTTTAGGCAGATTTAGAAATTTTTAGTTGGTCTATTTCAGGTCAGGTAGGCTAATACAGGGCAATTTTTTACAATACTATTACTTGATTACTGGGCATTTAGCACGACCCGAATAGTACGGGAAATAATTAAAATTATATCTTTATTGAATGGGTGTCATTTTTTTTCCCCCTCAAAAAATTATCAGTATAATTTTATTTTTAGTTACGTCGAAAAACCTGGAAAAACCTAGAAAGAGGAAAATGTACAAGTTTAAAGTTTTAAAACATTGCAAGCTTGTCGAATTCCGATACCACCTTGAGGAGATATTGTCTTTGGATCTTCGTAGTGGTTAGCGGGGCTGGCGTGTAATATTGAATTAGTTGTTCTATAACTCCCGTTTCTGCAGTGTCACTGACAACTTTTAAATTGGCCACCAGGCCGAAGCATTTCAGATATTCTAAATGTATTCAGACACATTGGGATCCTCATAGTAGAAAGTTTAATGGATTCCTTACTTTTTTCTTTTTAAAAAAAAAAAACTTCCGTTCTTTGATTCTCTATGAAATAGCTTCGTCTTCTATTGTTTTCACATTCTTGTTTTTATTCCCTTCTTCGTCGGCAACTCCCTAATGCATTCATTCATTTTATCTATCTTTATAAAGACAATCTTTGCGAGGGCATTTTTCTTTTATTAAAATACTCGTTTCCGAGACAATCATCAAATAATAATAACAATGTGCTCTGGGTTAAGGTAACATAAATGATTTATAGACTTTGGTAAATTTCGTCCGAACCCATCTGTCAATTTTCTCCCGTATTACTAATGTATCTTGATTAAATTTATATCTGTTTTCGAGCTGTGATATGCATTGGAAGCAGTAAACCACTTTTTAACAATATATATATATAATCAAGATAAATTTGACGACCTAAATGGCTTCTATTGTCCTGTTTAATGGAACCTGCTTCTCTAAAGGCAAAATATTTTTAAGTCCATAATGGCTTTTTACATTCTTCGGAGAGACTTTTCCCAATTGAACATCAACTAGTTGAGTTTTAGTTCTAGAAATATCTGTCTTGGGGTGATGGGTTCTTGTAGCTCCTTTGCAGAAAGCACTATTCGTCTTGATCTTTTTAATAGGTGTATGTTGAATATCTGGGTCACAATTTCCTACTTTATTGTACTGGGAGTCTTGGTTCTAAGAATTGACCAGAGAACTGGAATCTTTGGAAAGTAATTTTAGGTTGGGACCAGTGGTTAACACCATTTTGCCAATCGGAAGTGCTATAGGATCACCTCTAAGCATATATGGCGCACAGGCGAAATTAAAGGTCTTTTCCCAAATGCTTTATCCTCAGACGAGAATACAGGTCCTTACCATGACCGCCGGTGTTTGAGGTGTGTGTCGAAACACTTGCTATTAACATAAATTTCGGCTTTAGCCCCAGGTTTTAAACAACTTTCAGCTACAGCTTTGGACTGGGAATATTTTCTGTTACTCCAATTCTTTTAAAGCTGGGACCCTAAAAGGCCTCTAATCTCTCACATTGCTCAACAAGAAGAATGGCTAACTTCCTATATTTTCCTTTCTTTGGGATGTTTTGGATAAATCTTCCATCATGTAGCACTTTCCTCCCATTTCTTTATTTTGAAAATTTATTTTTTATTTTATCGCTTTTTGGTATGCTGAATGATTCTCCGCTTCTTCTAATAGCTTGGCCAGCTCAAATATTTCTTAGTGGTTAACATCTACGCGTCAGCTGTTGCAATAATTCGGCCTGGCGTTATGTCGCATGTTGCATGCTGTCCAGAGCAGATGGATAGCTTTTTTTCAGTGAACTACTTGAGTTTCCGCCGTGCGATTGTCCTTTTTTTTCTTTTTGGTGGTATCAGAAGCACATCCTCAACATGATCTGCTGAGTGTTTCCTGATTCTGGGAAGGATTTCACATGCCAAACTAAAAGGAAAGTATTAATGTTTGTCATCGGTTCTTGCTTTACTGATAGTTTCTGGCATTCAGAGGGTTGAATAAGATCTATTTTATGTTCTTTTCATCTGTGGAAAAGAGAAGAGGGCGAAAAATAGTATTAATGAGATTACTTTTTTTCGTTCATTCTGTGAAAGAGGGTTGAACTTCGTCAGCGACAAAAGTGGTATCTGAGTAAGAATAATAATGAAAAATTTTTAACAAATAAAAAAAAAAATAATCTACATTTCAATATTTATGTTAAAGTAGTTGTTTCTTCTTCTTGATCTTCTCCAATCGCGGGTTCCTGCGCATTTTTTCTTCAACAGCTTGCCAACTTTTAAATCAACAAAGTATGCAGCTGGAACGTCCTTTCTGTGTTGTAATTCCGGGAGAAGTATTGATATCTTTTGTTTTTAGTCCATTTGTGATTACAGCAATCTTGCAGAGCAGCAATGTAAATAATTTTTAGCTTAGATTAAAATAATGCAGTTCGGTCTTTCTTGATTTTGGATCAATGTAAGGAGCTCTTTTGTATATTTGACATATCTTTAACCAATCATTTTCCTTTTCCATTATTGATGACAAGTTTAGCCAATTTGAGTTGTGTATTCTTGATTTCGCCTCAAATATGTGATTCTTTAAGGTTAGGTGTAGCTTCTCTGAAGTTCAGAAACATACTGGAGCATGATTGTAAATTTATTAAAACTTGGCCTTGATTGGATGTTTTACTTCCCCCTGTTATTTGATGAGAGATTTCCAAGTAAATAAATTTTGGGTATGGTCACGAACATGAACACCGGTTGAAGTGGGGGAAGAATACCTATAAAGAAAAAAATATTATAAAATAATATTTGCTGGTA
>JABUQX010089879.1:0-35000 GCA_015478945.1 Trachelipus rathkii
GAGTTTATTTATTATTAATAATATTATATATAATTATAATATTATATTAATATAATATATATAATTATTAATATTATTAATTAATAATATATATTATCATTAATATATATAATTAATATATAAATATAATTACATATATTAATATAAATATTATATAATAATATTATTATTTATTATATATATTATATATATTTAATAAATTGATTTTATAATATAACATTTGAGAATTCTATAGTTATAGAAAGTCTATTGGTAATTAATCACACTATTTTTCAATATATATTACCCTTTTTAATTAATTATAATAAATTATTTATTAATAAAATAATTCACATATAAATATCTCACAACTTATTAGTGTTTTGTGTGAGATGTATTTGATGATGAATATTAATATATTTAGTATATATAATAATAATATATATATAAGAAAATGTGGAATATATTATATTTTTTTTATAGCAGAGGAAATTTATATATAATATTGTTTTAATTCAGTTTTTAATATTATATATATTACAAAAAATTTATCTTAGATACATTTGTAAAAAAACAACAATTATTGTTGATAAAAATGGAGAGATTTTCTTGCTTTTTGGATACTATAAACGGACAGACTCTTGCTTCGAATTAGAGAATTATTTATGGAGAGAGAGAGATTTATAAAGTAAAATATAACTATATATAAATTTTTAAACATGATGATATTTATCTATTTGATCATATTTATTCGTCAGGTTAAGGTATGTGGATGATATTTTCTCTATTATTATTTATTCGTATATATAGAATATATATAATATTTAATTTAAACAGTTATTATTAATGTTTAATAATATATATTTCATATTATTGGTTACGACGGATCTCACCAAGTCATAGACCCAAGGTGTGAAGTTTTAATACCAATAAATCTGGACATATCAAGGAGGCAACATTTTTTCACATTACTGCATATTGAGTGAATGCATGGGCTCCTGAAATCTCACGTGAATCGATTAAAAGGCAATCGCGGCTCTTTGCAATTCCTTTAGATTATATTGAATTTCCCACGAACTCAAATAGATTGTATATCCTCACATCACAAATTCACACATAATAATAATAATAAAATAATAATTTATATTCATTGTCTTTATATCACCTGCTAGAAGTTTTTTTAGGACAGAGCGAGAGTTATACTTATTGCGTGAATATACATTGGGGTGAGAAAAATTATCCAAGACACCGACACTAGACGATTACAAATTTCGATTAATTCTAGGCTCGATAGGGATTTATCATATTGAATCAATAATCTTGATTATTCTATGCACTATGTTGCTTACTAAAGTCTAGTAGTTGTGAACACGCAGTGCATTCCATGTATTCCATATATGCAACTTTTAAATCTATTAAACCTATCATAATATTACATAAAAATATAATAAAGCAGACTCTGATGTAATATATTACATAAAAACATATATGGTTTGAAGGGTCACTACATTTCCGTTAAAATGAGGCCATTTTAAAAGTATTCTATGAGGATTTTTGTGAATACCCTTCATATAAACATACTCTCATCATTATATGAGATTCATTATTTATTGATTATATATATTAAATACAAAACACTATCTTTTTTCTCTGTATCTACTGAGAAGAGCCATAAATAATAAGCTTATTATCTATTAGGATAACGATGCTCGAAGTCTATATTAACTAGGTTATTAATTAATTAATTATTATTCCTAATTTCATAACTAGACTATATATGTATTTATCTACTTGAGAGATGATGTTTTTTACAGTATTGATACAGTATATATATATAATATAGGGTAAGATCTTGCGTTGAGTGACGCTCATTTGAATATACTATATAATCACTACTGCATACTTTAGATCAAAAGCGGAATATATATAGCACAAAGTCTGTATAATTATCACTAGCATCTCCAAGCTCTACACCACTTCCTTATATGGTTTCCTCCTTCTCTTATGTCTAGCTTTTTATATTTTTAAATAAGTTTCTGTAAAATATTGTGACTTAACAGATAGTATACTAGGTATAATCTAGAGTATAGCTTATGAAGCGGGGTATGACGAGATCTATCTTTAATATAATATAATATATACTTTTTATCACATATAGTATTATGGTATATGTATTACTGTACTTAATAGAGGTTCTGTCTTAATCTCCTAACTTTAATTCTAATTATTAACTTATATTCATTAATGATTCTATTCTCATACTCATTGTACTAATATCTATATAACTTACTATCCACTTACGTTATTGACTCATAGACGACTTCACTAGACCTCATTATCATTATCATTATCAACTCATTTAATATATCTGGGCTCATCCTATACTATATTTATCTTCCTTAAGAATAATTTATGCCTCTATCAGTCTAATTCTTTTAACTACGAGTATATTCATATTAATCACTTCAGCTTGATCTGGATTATATAGGATTTAATCTCGAGGTGGTATATGGTTCTAGTCATTATCAACCTTATGTATCAATTTAATATCTTATTAATAAAATACTTATAATAATATACTATTCATAAGTAAATGATACAATTTTCTACATTATATAATATATAAATCATATTATTAATATCACACCTCCATACTTTTAAATCCTCGATATAACACTTTACATTATATTAGAATAACGGTTACTCATATATCGTCTTCTATTCACTGTTTGAACAATTATAAAGCTAGGTACCTTTTAGGGGGAGGGCTGAGTAGTGAGTATTCGCTCGGCCCTCTGTTAGAGACAACTTTATTAATAATACCAAATAACAAGTACATTGATAGTAAAAACTTATACATGTCTAACAATGGTTCTCGTGTTTATATACTTGTACTATGAAAGCAAAAGGAGTTAGAATTTGCAATTATTACGCCGTCTCGACGAGCCGAGAGAACATCTGGGCTCAGTTCTATGCTCTTGCTATGTTCTGATCGAACGAATAGACTTATCAGCTATATACTCTCAATTTTTATATAACATGATTCACTCTCTCACATAACTATATGCCTTGTCATCTAGAAGCTACTAAAGTATCGTTCAACACAGTTAAATTCGCTTCGAGATTTTTATATATATAGATTGTGAAAGAGAGAGCATTCAAAAATATGAATACTGCATCAGTACAAAGGCGTCAATATCTCTACCCAGAATATACATTCGCTCAAAATAAGAGACATCACGACCAAGCCGAATATTCCTAAACTCTTTCCAGGAAAACAAGAAGATCCTTGTCTGTACTTGACTAATTTGGGTCAGATATACTCTGAAGTGAGTGAGGGGAGATCAGGTTTTTTAAATTTCATTGACGTATTTGGCATAAGAAGGCGATTCTAAACACGTTAGTGCAATGATGCTGTAGGAGAAAGCATAAATGTATTGTTGGGGGAGGGGAGAAGGGCGCAAAGACTTGCTAAATATGACATCTCGTGACATACCACAATGATAAGATCGCCTAGTGAACGAACAAGAAGGAGGATTTTATTGGGAACGTCGAATACTAGGAAATGAGCAGCTCATTCTAGGGTTTCACTCAATATCACCTACTTTTATTGCACAATGATTTGTGGGTTACTACATTTTATGTTTTTGGAGTAACACACAAGTCACAATTTTCACAATAATAATTATTACAAGTATTTTGTTTAGCAAAATTCACCCATTTTCATCATTAAAACCGTATCTAAAGAATTGCTTTTAATAGAAATTATCAGAAACGACAGCTTTCAACATATCATATTGCTGAAAAGCTATCTTTAAGCGACAATTCCTTCAGGGTGGAATTGAAAGACCTTATTGGATACATGCTCCTGCTGAAACTCTACATACATCGAATATTGAAATAAAATTGAAGATGTTTATCCCTCGAGTGAGAGACTACTCCGCTCACAGTCAAGTCTAGTCGAGATTCAAAAATTGCTAGACCTTATGAGTAACACAAAATGTGAAGATAATAAGAATAAAACTTCATTAAATTCTTACACATTATATTCCATATCTAGGAATTTAATATATTTCTCTTATCAGTTTCCTCCATTTAATATAAAACTTATACCGAGATAATGATCAAGCAATGAAATTAATATATAAAACGGAAAACTTCCATTTTATTCATTTTTAATAAATTATTGGATTATGGTTCTATGATCTAGTTACTATATTCAACAATCTAATTTACACTAGTTTTCGAGATTCATCGACTTAGACAATAGCAATAATACATTCCTTTACGGTAATGGATTTCTTTTCATCATTTTAAGTTTGGATTAAGTTGGGCAGAAATTCATTTTTTTGAATTCCACTACGATTCTGATTCCTTTTCGAAAATCTCTAATAATGAATTTTGCCCTAAATAATGTACGTTTTTTTAATTGTAATTGTAAAAATATTTTAATTTTTATCAATGATAGAGTATACCTAAAATGTACAAGATAATTCAGCCTATAGCATATGTTAACTTATATCTTATTTATAACGGTAAATTGGAATTTATCTTTCACAATCATTTTAAGATGTTGGATTATATTGAGGACTAAGAAAATTCATAGTTAATTTGGATTCCGAACTACGAAAACTTGTATGTGAACTGATATCATTTTCAGTAATATTTATAATGAGGATTCTGTTAGGACCAGGGGAGGTTTCTTTGGTGCTTTTCGGTTCTCTCCACTGATAAAAGAAAATTCTGTGGGATCAAAGGCTCACAGGGAGACAGGGATACTCTATAATTTATCATGTATCAAGAGGACAACTTATCGTACTCTACATATTAGTCAGCAATTGTTTCTCATATCTGTAACGTACAGAACTTTGAATAACTTTATTTACGTGTCACGAAATTGATGATCATTAAATTTCATTGGATAGCAATTTTAAGAAACATGCCTATATATACATAATAAGTTACCTTATATCACTGGATGATTAATATACTAGGTTTTCTAGATTTGATGTAGTGAGCTCATAATTTAATTATAACTTAGTTGTAAAATTTAATTTGTTTTCATATTTTCCTGATATATAATATAATTATTATATATTTATATATAAATATATTAGTATATATTATAATATTTATTTAGTTATTTATTATAATAGTTGTTATATCTAAGGATTATATAGTAACCAAATAATATTATGGCTTATGTTTAAATGTACTCTTATATATATATATATCATTTTATATATTATTTATCTATATATATAACATTATTGTATATTTTTTAATTAGTTATTTTACAATATTATGTATCTATCGATTCGATTTAGACATAACGGCAAGACTCACATTAAATGCAGGTATTTATGCTCGTATTTGCACTATCAGGTTTTTTGGTTTCAAAAATTCACCTATTCGTTGGGTATTACGGATGTCCATTTCTTCATTTTACTTTCATTTTCGGCACATTCGAATTCTTGTCCACAGGATTGTTTAGTATATATAATTTAATGTCTACTTAAATTGATCTTATCGGACATAATAGTAGTATGTTTATATTAAGCTATATTGAAGTTAACTATGTATTATTATTAGTTATTATTTACTTGTATTAATATATATAATTTATATATAATTATTATAACGTATTATATATTTCTCAACTTTATAATACTCAGATGTTTAGACAGCATGGATAAAGTATGTAGCACTTACCTAATTAATCATTGTAATATAATAATTTATAATTTATGTTCGTATTAACGTTATAGTTTGATAATGATAATTTGATTATTATAATTTGCGCTGAGACAATTAAGTTTTAGTAAATAAATAGTGAAATATTTATATATTATTATATGAATAAAGTTAATTACCATATTATTGAGATATTGTTCAGTTTATTTAAGATCATATATTTATTAAGAATAATTATATACATATTATTACAACAAAGAATAAATCTCACACTCAAGATATACCTCTCTCACTCACCAGTAAAATCCTTCTTTACCGCAAAAGAGGGATATTACATACTTTCAATAAGGAATAATTTTGAGCTAGGAATTGGATTTATCAATCTTACACAAATTTTATTAATTCAGCACTTAAACGATAGAATCAGAGGACAAATTGTGGAAAAACGCATGTGCTTACCAATTCTGCCTAGCGTAAGTAGAGATGTAATCCATCAAAACAGATTATGAGTGACTTATTGATTATTATTTACTTTATTATATTTATTTAATAACTTTTAATTGCAATATTTTAAGCTTTTTTTTAACATAAAATAACATATCTAATATATTTTCAAATATGGATTTCTAAGTATATAGTATAATTACCTAATCCTCTACCAATATAGGGTGCTTCTCTTTAATTTATACTTACATTAGATATGAATATAATCTATATCTATGGTTATTTTATTCGCTTTATAATTTATATGTTTTCAATCTTATTCATCTATCTTATCACAAGATAAAAGTTAATATTAAGATAGAATCATTATATATGTATATATACCCCTCTTACTATTTAATTTATTTAATAAAGTAATATTATATATATATAATATATAGTATAATAATTAATATGATATATATTTAATATTAATTAATATAAATATATTAATATATATATTATATATATATATTAATCATATATTAATTATATAAAATTATATTATATATAATATAAGTTATATATATATACTAAGTAGAATAAGCTAATTTATATATATAGTATATCTACACGAAAAAATAAAATTCACAATAGTGTTGTATATTATATTAATTAGATATATATAATTATATATATATATATAATATATAATAACTATATTAAATATATTTATTTATATATATATATATTTAAATATAATATTTAATATTAAATATTTATATATAATATTAATATTTATTATATATATATATTATATAATATATATTATATTATAATATATATTTAATAAATGATTAAATATATATAATAATATACTAATTAAAATAATATACTAAATTATTATTAAATAAAGAAAAAGAAAATTATTCATGCAAATAGATAAATTTTCTAATTTGCCTGATATAAAACTTGCAATGGAGGTGTTTTAAGAATAATGGATTATGTTAAAATCGAAAAAATATATTATTATACTAATCTGTTGTTTCTCGCTCATTTGGGTTTTTACATCACCCAATTAATATACCACAAGTTCGTATATTTAATATTCATTTTAGTATAGTGGGGAAGATTTAAAAACGTAAAAAATGAATCATAAAATGTCTTGCAAATACAAAGAGGTAAAGAATATATCTTATAACTTATACTCTCGGATATTCTTAATACGGATATATAAATAAAAATTATTAATTATATTTTTCACTTTTATATATATTCCTATATTATATATATATATAATTATTATATATATATATAATATATATATATATATATATCATAGTTATATATATATACTAATAGTATATATATATATATATTTATATATAATTATTGATAATATATATATAATTATAATATATTATATATAATATATATATATATTTATTAATATATATTATATACGGTAGGTTTTCAATCACTAAATTATTTGAAATTTATTACTTTTATAGTTAAGTAAAAGTTATATATTATAAACTAGCATCGTTAAAAACAAAATTGGTATACGTTATACACTATACAGTTCTATTGGCGACTTGGCGCTGACAACGTGGTTTATAGGTAATTATTCAGTTATTCATTTAAGAATAAGATAATATTATAAATAAATAAGGTTATTATAACTAATATAAAATTGGTTAAATATAAATAACAATGGTGATTATATATAAATTTATAAATAATATGCTGTGAATTTGCTTTTTCAATAGATAGACACATAGCCCTCATGGTATTTGAATATTTAATTATAAAAAATGCTCAAATCAGAATTATGAGAAATTTCACGTCAGATGGAATATTTAAGATAGTTGATTTTGTGATGCAAATGTCATACCTATGTAAAGATAAAATCATGATGAATAGCACTGGATGCTGAACACAAATGATTCGAAAAAACAGAAAATAACAGCAAATTTCATTAAAAACAGTATTCGTCATTAAGCATTTTCATCATTACTATATGCAAATTTTGGAATTTTCACACCTTTATAATCTATAACTAATGAGGAAGTTTTCAATGGTCGAAAATATTGACATTATTAACGAAATAAACGCAAGTCGTTTCTTGTAGTATATTAAAATCGAAGAACTAAGACAATGAACTAGTGGAAAATTTGAGAAATGTGAGAATTTATTATAATATAATAAAAAATCTGCATTAAAATACATAATGATAATTACCACTAAACCTTTTACAATATAAAAAAAAGGTTTAATACTTACATATAGTTAATATAAGGTATAGATAATTAGATTAAATGATTATATTCAATATAGTATCATAATAGATGATTAATAATTCGAGACTTTAAAAATAATTTTGGATTAATTATTTATGCATGTATCATAAAAATAAAAAATTGATAATGGGCAAATGGATTTAATATATGAGTATACAAAGTTACATAAGTAAATAAGTTTTTATAAATGATAATTTTCGTCAACAATTTTAAAATGTTATGAATTTATTATTTTATCGATAATTCTTCGGAGTTTAGGTTAACAGTCTGTTTATTCACAAATAGTTCAGTTTGGCTATGATATAGAATCTCGTGAACTAATATGGGGAGAGCTAAGTGTCTAAAATGGAGTTTATTTAAAATTCACAGGCAAAGAAGCCGAGCATTTATCGGTTCCTTAATAGCGCATGACTGAACTCTACATTTTTCAAAGAAAAACATATAAGCTCTTACGTCTCTTTCGAAATACAAACTGTATCCATGGAATCTTGTTTAATCTATGTGTCATAATATTTTTATCTAATTCTCGAGAATGTAGAGAATGATTGTTACATTTGATTAAAATTAAATTAATATATTTTATAAATTATTATTTATTACTTTATACATAATTATCCATATGAAATCACAGTATATATATAATAGAAGTTATTAATAACTCCGAGATTATATTTATTTATTTTAAAATCTATAGCATTAATCAATATCAAGAGATACTAGACAGCTTTTCGATAATGCTTGATAGAAATAACACAATATTATTATAGGGATGAGTGTTTATTATTAATAAAATAATGATTTGTTCTTGTTATAGTTGAGAAATTTCGTGAATCGCATTATTGAAGTAATATAGTTTTTATCTAAGATGCTAATATTTTCCGTGGTTTTCAGGTAATCCAGATTAATGAATTCTGGTGGTTAGTGTGAGCACGATTCTATTTGATAACCCGAGATTCGGAAAGTAATTTCTCTTTAGAACATAACTTCATATATTCAAACTAGAGATGTGAAACGAATAATTGGAGGTGGTATCTCTTTTAAAAAAATGATAATCATTGTATAAAAATGATAATTATTGATTCTCTGCATGTTCATAACTAGTAAGAAAAATCAGGCAGTTAGAAAATATTTCTGTATAATAAAACTCCTCATCTCATCTCTATCTCACTTCAAAAGAGAGAGTCAGGATAAGAACAGTCATAATTACACGCTCCAGAGTCTTGTAAGTCAAAACTGACTGATGATGGAAACACGATATTATATGCTTATAATAATTTTAACGTTGTATTTATATGGTTCTATTTCTCTATTTTTTCCACAGTAGTGTGTTTAATGATTTGTTTTTTGCACATAGGAATTTCTTTAACAAATAGAAAACTGATTAAAAATGAAAATGATTACTGTATACGCTTATAAGTTGTGATAAAATTTTCGTGTGCGTTATTTTCACATTTCGGAAGCACAGCAGACGATTTCTCACGTATCAATCTTTAAGATTTTCTCTATCAAATGAGGATCGTCAGGGTTTAATAATCCTACTTTTTTTATAAGTAAATTATATAATTTTTATTTTGTGTGACTGGTAATATTTAAATTTAATTTTGCATGAATAAGGATATAACATTATGTAAAATCATTGTTATACTATTTTTTATTTCAAATTGCATTTTTGAATACCAGTCTTATTTATTTCGTATACTGAGTACTGGCTATATACCGAGGCTGCTATATACTGGATGTCCCTGGCTGCAAATAAAATATATCATGATAAACATACTGATTAAATATGTAACAGTAGAGTGTCAACAAATTCAGGAGAACTTTACTAGGACAGAGTAATAAAGGAAGAGTCAGTCTAGAAATGAAAGTGCATATCCTTATTAGCGAGAAGGTGAGTAGAGTCTTGCTCTAGTGGAGATATGTCATTAAGCGGCTGTTTATGAGACGAAGAAAGCGCCATTTAAGGAATAGAGTTTAGATATCATAAGGGTGTTCTCGTAATTAAACAGGTGTGCTTATGGTTAATCTATATCTCTAATAAACTTTTTTCGTGATCATTAGTGAGGATGTTTTCAGCTTGGTTAATATTCTCCGCAGTATTCTAACATGACGAAGCCACTTATTTATTAAAATTAATTCAATCGCTTCTATTGCTATAGTGTCAATACTTGATAATAGGTGTGACCTTTCCGGCAATCTTTAATCCGATATTTTCTGCAATACAAAATTCAAACTTTCTCTTTCGTAATAATCTACTTTGTAGTTGGTTATTTAGCCTGGATGTTAATATCATAGATATTGTGTGAGAATTGAGATTCTTGAGTGTTTAGCGGAATCCGCACACACGAGAACTTTCGGCAGAAGCTAAAAATACTGATTTAGTAGTGTACACAAACTAAAATTGGGGGACATTTGAACTCAACTTAAAAGAATGTCTGTAACGATTATAAACATTTTGATAGAAGGATAGGATTAAAATTCATGTATCGTCTATTTTTTAACGAGACTTTATATCTTTCATCCTGATTTATGCATATATCTTTGCTCGATCACTTTTCTACTAGTTTATATAATGATACTAATATATATATATATTGCTGATGATTATATATATACTATTTCAATTTATCTACGTAAAGTACAGATTTCATATATTAAATAATAGTATATATTGTATTATTTCAGATAAAAAAAATGATTTATATTATATTAAAATTTATAGTATTGTTATATTTCATAAGGAGGTGCTGATAATTATATATATATATTATTTATATAGGTATGATCATATATAGTATAAAATAGGGAGTAAATACTTATAGGATGATAAGTAGGAGTTAAAATAAATAATAGAGAGTAAATTGGTAGTTGATTGCTATAATTTTCTATGAAATTAGAAGTACGTATGTATTTGATGTGTATATAGACATGTGGATCGGTAGTGAGAGATGATATATTATATACCTAATGGTTATACTATGTTGTATCAGATCGTAACTAGTATGTAGGGAGATATTAATAACTCCTATAGAATAGATTATACTGGGATAATCGGGATGGATGGCACAAGGGGATAGTTAAAGCGATATCACCCCGAGGGACTTGAACTAGTTGGAGGAGGAGGTAGAGGAGGAGAGAGGGAGAGAAGGGAGGAGGGAGAAGGAGAGGAGAGGAGAGAGAGAGAGATACTCGTCAGATATTTATAAGTTATATTGGAAAATAGAGATAGGGAGGTAGATAAAGAGATGGAATGAAAGTTAAATAAATAACTAATGATAAAAAGAATCAAACAACTGTTGAAAGATGAATGGGTGTAAACATGATGAATAAAGAGGGATCTGAATACGAATTGCCTGAGAGGTGTATCCCATAAACAGCACTGGTATTGTAGGAGAAGACTGATATATTGCTAGATGGGTTATAAAACTAAAGGTGTGAATTGAGGCGACTCATAATGGTGAGAAGAAGTTAAATTCCCCTACCAGTATTTAAGGCACTTTTTTAAAGTATCTAAGATCATAACCACTGGTGATAGTGAGCTGAAGATGAGAATTATATTAAAGTAAAAATAATGAATAATATTAACGAGTGAGTTTTGAGTGATAATTAAAAATAAATAATAATAATAAATAATAATAAATAATAATAATAATAATATATATATAATATAATGAATAATACTTGTTAGATAGAATTAAATATGGAATTTTCTATTCCGTAAATTCCTTTGATCGTCAAATCTCTTGATAGTAAATCTTTAATTTGAGGAAATGATTAACATGGTTTATTCTGATAGATTTTCAAGTTGAAGAGAAAGCATATTAAAGCTAATGTAACAAAGTTTGCTTATTAAACCGTACATAATTCGCTTCCAAAACCAATGATGACTGTGCAGGTCTTCTTTTCCATTAGTTAATTCTATATAGACTTCGATTTCATAACAATTTTTTTTGGTTTTTATACTATATAACTTTATATTATTATATATATATATATTATATATTATATATTAATATATATATATATATATTATATAATATAATATATTAATATATATATATATATATAGAATAGAAATATATATATAACACACATAATATTATATATATATTATAATATAGTATATATATATAATATAATAGTATATTATATAGTATATATAATATAATAGGGGTGTACGCGAACTGAAATTTCAGTACGGCGCGGAACGAGAATTTATAATGCACTTCCATTGTATAGTAAGAAATGTAAAAAAAGTTCTAATAACTTTCACTAGAACCCTTATATATTATAGTATATATATATATATATATATATATATATATATATATATTATAATATAATATATATATATATAAAATATATATATATATATAATAATATTATATATAATAATATATATATATATGATGCATGATTTTTGTTATAAAAGTGAGTAAAAATAATAAAATAAAAGTAAGACAATAATGATTAATATTATATATTATATATTAATATTGGATTATTAAAGCAAAGTGCTTCTCAAGAATATCTAGGAGTCAGTCTTATATTATAGTAATATATTATATAAATATATATATATATTATATATATAATATATATATTATAATATATATAATATATACTAGATGATTTTGATAAAGATTTTAAATTCATTAATTGATTGCAGATTTCATAATAATAACCTCACAATCATCATTCGAAAGATTTTTATTATAATTGATGTTAACAAAATGTATAATAGAGTGTAAAATAGCCACAGAAAACAAAAAGAGTGAGTACTCAAAAACATTTTAATACAACGCCACTTTCAAAATATAATGAAAATCAGTTCGGCCCGGAAGAGAATAGTCTAGAATAAAATTGTATAGTAAGAACAGGATAGTTTTGTATTTCATAGACACACCCCAAAATAAGTGACTAGATCCAGCTGTGAAACCACTATTCTGAGAAAATTTTTCGCCCAAAAAATTTGCATAATCAATGACCCAAACAAACAAGTCTACCTTCACAAATAATGAATTTCAAATGCAAATGAGTACCAGCCATTCACAGTCACAGAAGAGAGGGGATTCATAGAGCTTAGTGCCCATCTTCAACCGAAATATCTTATATTCCTAGTAGAAAATACTTTGTAGAAAAGATGTTGCCAACTTCATACAGTAAAAGTTGAGATAGCAGTATCAAGGAAGTTATCAAAAATCGATCAGATATAAAAATCTACGCGATCTATGTGACATGTTTCATATTCAAAAATGAGTCATTTATTTTCTTAAACTACTCCACGATACCAGCGAGGTGGAAAATTGACGTGTACTCATGTAATATTATTATAGGTATATATATATATTATATATAATTTAGTAAGTAATATATATATAAATATATAAAAATAATAGTATATATTATATATATATATAAATAAATATATTATAGTAATATATAATGTTGGAAATTAAATTGAAATTACTGAGAATATCTTAACTATAGGCATAGATTTGAGTAACTTTTACATAAGAGCTATGGTATGTAATAACACTGTCCCTATGATGCGCATCAATGCTCTTCAATTGTTAAAAGATGGGCTATAAGTTATGTAAACTTAATAGTCAGCAAATGGTTTTTTTTATCAGAAGGAATCCATGCAGATGTATAAGCATCTGTAGTAACAATTTTATGATTCGGTATCACTTCTAAATAAACTCCAGTACAAAGAATATCTATACCTTCGGGAGATATCCATACAATCTAGAATATATAATATATATATTATATTAGATATTTATACGCAAATAATATATATATATATATAATATATATATATAATATATATATATAATATATATATATATGTGTTGTGCACAACCCGAACCGCTCGGTGCGGTGCCGTGCTCGGCCAACCCTATTGCATACCTACACCACTCTCAAATTATGGAACTGTTTTTGAAGATTATTTCTATACATCATACTCTTCTCTTAAGATAATCAATGCACCTCTTACCATTATCATCTCAAAAGGCAGCCTGTATCATCCTCTTGATCTCCCTATGCCACAATTCAAGCCACTCAAAAAATTCTGACTCCCACTACCAGTCCAAAACATTATTCGATCGTTCTAGAGAAAAATTCACTCTCGTCATCAATCCTTCCTTATTCTCACTCTTCAATTAAACAACTTTAACGCTTTCAAAATAAATTTAATGTGCTAGCATTCTAGTACTTATGGAAACAAAATCCGCAATAGATCTGTACCATAAAGCACGCATTCAGACATTTCAACTCTTTCTCTCCTCTCATTCCTCTCTCGCGAACAGCACGCGAGGATACACAAGTAAGCTTAAAAATCACCGTTTCATCTTTGTTCCAGTCCCAGCGAGCAAATCAAATTCCTTTCCTAAATACAACTAAATACAGCAATCACCTCTCTCCTCTCCATTATTCCTCTAACAGTTATGTACCCAGATCTTCAAAATGTTTACGGGATCACTGATTAAATCCTCCGGAAAACGACAAATGTTTTTTTATTTTTTTTTTATTTGGGTCCAAAACGTAGCTTTGATGTACAAGTCGTTGCTAGCGTCTTCTTCCTGAAAGGCAATGTCGTGTTTATGTTATCTCTAATATCGTCTCTCCTCATTTTTTTTATCCTGCCTTCATTGTCTAAGGATTATTAATAACCTTCTCAGAGTGATACGAGAGGATTAAAGTTTGCTGATTATATGTGATAGCCCCTTGTCATATGGTTGGAGTAACTAATGTTAGAATGAATTTGTCATGGGAATAATTAAGACTTATTATCATTGAGCGGCCTCTACAAACAGAGAGATATTAGGTTTTGAAAATCCACCATTGTGCAGAGTAACGTCATTTATTACTGAAATTGGTGGAACATTAATTGCCTACATTTTTTTAAAATTCTTACTGAACCATGCGAATGATATAAATGTGTCGCAATTGACCTATATATTAGAGGCGCAACTATACGTTTTGAGTGGTGAAGGTCTCCTATTTGGATGTCATTGACAACACTAACTTTGTGATGTATCACTAAACAAGGAACAGAGCTATTAATATTGTTACTAAAGCTCTCATACAATGACATCTAAACTGATATAGTCATGTCGACAACATTCCATTAAATACGTCACTTAGATATTCACTGTGACGTTAGTGATTGGTTCAAGCGCACAACACAAACTTGAACGTTGAAATTTGTCCACGTGCAATAATCAAGAGAAACAACGAAAACTGGATGAAATTTGAGTCATTCTGTCGTGAAAAAAAAGGCTAATTGATGATTGCTGATAGAGGTTAATTTCTTGTTTTTAACGCTGTCAAATTCTCAATATTCCTGTATAGTGGGTAGAAAGGGACCGCTACTTTCATTAGCTGCAAATCCCAAGAATTCGAATGTGGAAAAAGAAGATGCTCAATTACAAATGCCATTGTGGAAATTTGTAACTATCCATTGTTGCCCAAACATGTGAATCATCCGTATATTTGCCATTTAACTACAAGTTTCAAAAGTAATTCTGCTCATTCTAAGGCTGGTATCTTGGCAAACCTTAACTCTTACCGTTTCTTTCTACAGCAATCCTTGTTTGTGCTGTAGATAAGTGCTTACACATGATGTCGGTATTTCCTTTCTAAGAATATTACGATTGCCAAATGTACCGCTTTGCATTCAAGGGAAACATAACAGAAAGTAATTCAACCATCACTGCGATGAGGAACTATGCGCAATTGTTCAGAGTCGATCTTGAGAGTAATATACTCGAAGGTACAAGTCTATCAATATTCCTAGACTTCGAGTGTGATTCAGATTTCTGTTCACGAGTCATCACCTTTACTTGGGCACTCAGTTAATTATATTTAATACAAAAGTGTCAAATTTTGATAACAGTCACCAGTAACCGTTTCTAGTTCGCATTTGCAAGTGTACGAATGCGAATGCAAATGCGAATAACTTATTTTAACATTCGCGAACGCTAATGTTGAAAAACATGTGAAATATTTGTACAGAAATCTAATAATATATACTATAATATATTATATATATATATATATTATATTATATATATATATATATATATATATATAGAGTAGGATAATATATATAATATAAAAAATATTATATATATAGAAATATTTATATATATATATAATATATATATTATATATATATATATAAGTATATATATATATAATATATTATATAATATAATATATTATATATAGTATATATCTATATATATATATATATAATATATATATATATATACTTAATATATATATAGCTTTTGAAAATTTCAACAAAACAATTAACCACAAGCAAGACACGACTGCAAGTTCGATCCAGTTTGCAGCAATAGACAACAAAATAATTTCTCGCTAAAGGTTGAAGACTTTCCTATGGAGTGACGAAAGAGATAAAGCAAGATAAAATGAGATCAGAGGGTGGAAAAGATGACATACAAAAGAGATATAAAGTTAGATAAGTCTTAAGTGTGTTGATATATTCTAGATACGATCAGGGACACGTTGTAGGGAGCTAGTATTATCTTCTCATCTGTTTAATTGAAAGGGAAATCGGTATGCAAATTGACCAGCTTCATCTCGGAAATAGAGTAAAAACGGTTTTTTTTTTGTTTTTTGTGTTTGTCTTTTTTTTTTTGTGTTGGTGTGTGTGGGTGTGGAAGTTAGTGAACAAAACATAAGGAAAAGTATTTAAGATCAGCTTGCAAATTAAATCAGTTTAATTTGAATAAGTTTAATTGAACAATCTGGACGAATGAAGGAGCGCTTGTATTAGTGCAAGAAGAAGTATGTGGATATACTATATACTAAAGGTTGTGCAAAGAAGTAACAGTGAGTGGTGGGTAATAAAGGTATGCAATTGGCAGGGTGTGTAAAAAGACTGGTTTGAATGTAAAGGTAGAAAAGAATAAGGTTTTCAAAAGATAGGTTTTGGAATTATAAAAGAGGAAAAAAGGAAGATTAATAGGATTAGGTAAGAGGAAAATGAGGCAAATGAAAACCTTGGAGGAGGATGAAATGGGGACTTACAAAGGATATATGGAAGCTTCTGGAAGAAGCGCAAAGAGGTCAAGAAGAGTATAAAGGAATCTGCATATCTGCAAGATCAATGAATAGGGATGGTGCCTTCGAAACTGATGAAATGGATAAGAGTGTGGAGGGAAACCTTCGAAAATCTTGCCATAATTATCTGCAGTATGGAGAGATGATAGTGAAGGTTGTGGGTTTGATGGTGCAAGAGAAATAGGTATTTGGAAGGATGAGGAATTCAGTAAGAGGAGTATAGGGGTAGAGTGGGGAAGTTCAAAAGAATGGTAACTCTGCAGGCATAATGAAAATTACTTGGTGAACATGATGCCAAGAATGGAGCGAGTGTGAATTAAATGATTACAAGTTGTGAATAAAGCGTTAATGGAGGTATGATGTTCCGAGGAATGGAGAAGAAGCATAATGAGTACTCCTTTAAATGGTAAGGGATGAAAGGAGATATGAGGACATGTAGCGAACTAATAGGGAATTAGTTTATTGAGTGTTGTAAGGGAGATATATGCTAGTATTTGGTGCGAAACGTACGGTCGATGGACTGAGGGTTGGATTGTAAAGAACAAGGTGCATTAGAAGTGACAGAGGATGTGATCAAATTTTTACCTTCAAACAAATGATTGAGAAAATGAGAGAGATAAGAATAAATTGTGTTTAGTTTATGGATTTGAAACAGGCGTGTATGATTGGATAATATGAGTTGTGGAGGTTTTGTGATATATGAAATTGGCGGTGGCGTCTGACAGTGGAATCAAAAGTATGCTATGGCGGGGGGGGCGATAGTGAGCGTGGTGTTTTTTAAGAATAAATGGAGTTGAATAGTGGAGTGAGGCAGGGTATTTGCAATGCCTGCTGTGTTATGCTTCCTTGTTATGCTTCATATGGATTGGGCTATAAAAGAATTAGAGGTGGTGGCAGGGGATGGTGCTAAAGGTACGGGTGGCATGGAAGAGAGTGGAGGATTTCTACCTATTAATATGCGGATGATTTGGTTTTGTGTGGCGAATCTGAAGAGAGTTAGAGAAGATTGGAAGGGTGTGTAAAAAGGGGGGGGGAGGTTTTCAAAAGTAAAATTGTAGATAAGAGTAACTTTCGTGCAGTGAGTGAAGTGAGTTGTGAAGTGATGTGAGTTAATTTAGATGTGAGCAACTGAACATAGTGTCTGATTTATATATTTAGGATTTTGTCAAGTGAAAAGGAAACGGGATGATGCAGAATGTAGTTAGGTAAAGTTGTGAATGAGGAGTGGAGTGGCTGAAGGCAATTAAATTCCATTGCTGGTGTGAAGGGTGCTGAGGTCTTGAGTGCGCTATGGGGTCTTGGATAGGTATAGTTGTTATCTTTTTTGAATGATATGTATGAAACTATGGTCCTGGAGAAAGAAATTAGGTTTAAGGTAGCATTGTTGTCAGATGGATATCATTGGGAGTGTTAGGTTGCAGAGTGTCGGAGCCTCTTGAGTCGGAGTCCGCGGAGTCGGGATCGTTAGTTTTGAAAGAGAGGAGTCGGAGTCGGATCGAGTCGGCAATTTGAAAAGGGTGGCGCTCGGAGTCGAGTTCAGTAGTCGGAAGTCGGTAATTTGTTGATAGGTTGGAGCGGAGTCGGAGTGTGCATATTTCAAAAGGTGGAAGTCGGAGTCGAGTCGGAGTCGGAGTCCGGAGTCGATTTAAAAATATCTCAGGAGCGTGTTAGTGTGAGAAGAATTGATAAAATGAGAAATGGATCATTAGGAGGTTGTGTGTGTGTTGAAGAGGAGAAGTAAATGAGAGATCAAGGAGAGTACAATGAGATGTTAGCATATGAATGATGGATGATAGTCGGTTGGTTAAGTGTTTGTAATTGTGATGTTGCTGGAATATTGACAGCGGTAGATCGATGAAAAGTGGATTGGAGTCCGTAAGGAATGCCTGAACGAGATAAATCTGAGTGGGAAAAGAAGAAGGTGCATATTGGAGTGAATGCGGGGTTTTGTGAGGGGTATGTTTGGGCCACGCTGGGCCAAGGGATGAACCTGACATTGGACGAGATTCATTAGTGAGGGTTTGTCGCGTCCGTGGAAGCGATAGGGTGATTTCTGACTGGGCGACGTAGTTCCTCAACTAAAAGGTATAACAGGGGGCGGTAAGACTGGGCTTTCTTACAAAGACAGCATCTCTACTATTTTTCTGTTTTCAGTGCGTGCCTACGCCCTTAACCCCCAGTGCTCGGAAGAAGGGTGGTTGATGAGATGATATGATGATCGATGATAGATGAGACATGAAGAAGCTCTCTGTAAAGATAGATGACGATATGAATTAAAGATGATGATGAAATGATCGATGATGAGTGATGATCGATGAATGTGATCGATATGATGTTCATTAGCCCAAAAACTTGGCAACTTGTTAAAGACATCAGTTTGAAACGGTTCTAAGTAACGAGGAGAAAGTAGCTTGGAAAACTTTTAAAATGAATTCGAATAATTTTCTGGAAAATTTCAACTCTGAACATTTTAAAGAATTTGTAGATCTAATGCAATTGCATTTGTATAAACAACTGAGGGTGAAAAAAGGCCCATTATGAAATCAAACATCTATTTCCTTCTTCAAAATTATTTTGACGTTAGCGTCGAAATGGTATGCGCGTCCATCAAGATATTTCGGTGATGGAACACATCTGCAACGGAATGTCACTATGGCTTAATCTATTAAATAAATGAATATAATCTACTTATCAATATCATGCTTATATTATTCTACTGAAGTATTATTTCAATTTATTTTTCACTGATTATAATATTTTAAATTAATACTTTTGCAATTATGATCCTTAATCATATAAATTTTATATCCTTAGAGATCATAATTGCAATAATATTAATTTATTATACTATATTCTTTGTCAAATAATTCTTCAGTAGAATAAAATATGCAAAATATTGATAATAATATTATTCCCATATTTAATACAATAAGCCTTACGGTATGTTTAATAAGTCAGATTACTTTCTACTCGTTGCTTTCACAACCTAATTTTAATTTGTGCATTAGCCAGATTTACTCCCTGAAGGGCTTTTTAATTCCATGAAAAGAAAAAAAACACCCACCATTTACTAACTTTGTGAGAAAAGCTTATAATGGAAAATCGAAAGGAAGGCAGCTACTGCACTGGCAACGAAGAAAGATGAAAGCAGAAACAGCTTAGAAGGATTACTTTTAGACCCTTTATGACAGGAGAATAAGAAGAAAAAATCAGAAAACGAAAATGTATTAAGGAACTTCGTGCATTCAAATACGTAGCAGAAACGTAGATGATAATTATATTTGTTTTCATTCTAAATAAATTTTGTTCTCGTTTATAAACTCAACACACCTTACCCTTTCTCTTCTTGTGGTGTTGAAGAGTACATTTTCGGTAATACTTTAGCTGAGGTGAATAAACTTTTACGTAATATTACATTAAAACTATAAACTTATAATTTTATCAAAAAGTGTTCAAAAACATCTTTGAAGTTTTTTTTACCGATAGCGTAGTTATTAAATGCATATTTTTAATTAAAAATATGAAAATTACGTGCCTCGGAGAAAAAAAAATGTGACTAATTTCGGCGTTTTATTAGGGATAACGCTATCGATGTTTGTTTTCTGATATTCGTTCCCGATTATGTTAATTATCGATGAAAATAATTTTCTTTCGTATATTTTTTTAACGATTATCAACGATCATTCGAACCATAGTATATTTTTATACACGATCAGTAGCTTAATAATTACGACTCTTGTCGTTATGAAATAAAAAATAAAAAAGATTTGTTAAATAATTATTTTTTCGTATTATAGAATATACTAAAAATAAATAATGCTCTAAAAAATTATTAATTATATTATAATATATACATAATATGCTATTTATATATATAATTATATTATATATATATCAGTATATATATTATGATATATATATACTATATTAATATATATATATATATATATATATATATATATTACTGTATATATATATACTAATATATAATATATTATAATAATACTATATATATATAATTATATTATAATTTTATATATATATATATATATCTTATATATATATACGTATATATATAATATATATAATATATATTAATATATTATAACTATGACAGTACTTTAAGCGCCTACACAGCGGTAACGGGAGTCGATCAAAAAAAAATTCATAGTAGCATCTATGTTGCAGTAAAGATGCTTCTAGGGTCCGAAATGAATTCTTTTTTTTTTTTTTTTATTTTTTTTTTTTTTTTTTTTTTTTTTTTACCTTGTTCTAGTAGCGTAAATTAATATATTTATTTGTAAAAATGGGTATTACCCGCAATGACGGGGAACACGGAACACAGGGGGGGACGTTTTCCAAATACCCGTAGGGAGGGGCGGAGGAACCCCGCGACATCCAAATACCAAAGAGCGGGTTCGGAGACCCTGCCCGAGGGGGGGGAAATAGTCCTAGCCCGTAGTTCCCGGAAGGCCGAGAGACCCGCCTCCTGCCATCTTTGCGTCTAATCCCTCTGGCGTATTTTAATTACATTTTCCTAAGTAAAATTATAGGATTCAAAATGTATTCCTTTTCGGCTTTCGCTGTTGACTTTCTAAGTTACTGATTTTTTTTTTCATTTCGAGCCTAAAACGTTATTTATGTATCATAGGAGCTACCTGTGAAAATTTTTTTTTGATCCGAGCCTCCGTCGTTCCGTGTGGGCGTTAGTAACTTTCTACATATATAGTATATATATTATATACATATATATATAATATATTTATAAATATATATATATATAAATATATATATATATAATATATATTTATATTATATATAACTTATATATAATATATAATAAATATTATAGAGAGAGAGAGGTTAGGCTACGACATATAAATCGATCTACGTAAACGTATAACTTTTACGACAACGTACGTATGTCTAATATAGGTTCAGTGATAGAGGTCTACGCATAATATATCATATATATATAGTATATATATATATATAATATATAATATATATATATATATAATATATTATATATATATAGCATATATTATTAGGCATATATATAGGCATAATGGTCATACTATATATTAGTACCATGACCCCTCAAGTTAAGAAATTTATACTGCAAGCTCCGCGTGACGTCATACCCGTATCAGGATTTCCGCGTTACGTATACTGTGAAGGTCATGACCTTAATTTTTTTGAATATATAATATTATAGTATAATATTATATTATATTATATATCATTATAATTTATATATTATATATTATATATTATATTTATATAATTATATATATATATATTTCACAGCCCATTAGGGGGCTCGAACGACAGCTCGGGGAACAAAGGGGGGACGTTTCCATACCCGTAGGTGCAGGCGAGGGAGAAACGGGAAGGCCAATACCAAAGAGCGGGGGTTCGGAGACCCTCCCGGAGTGGGGGGGAAATAGTCCTCACCTGCTCGTTCCCAGAAAGCGAGAGACCCCGATCTGCATCGTGGGTGGTCTACCCTTGGGTAGATTAAGTTTAAAAACATTATATTTTTTTAAATAATGTGTACCAGGTAGACGTCCCAATGAGGAGTCGGGTCTCTCGAACTTCCGGGGAGACAGGTAGGACTATTTCCCCCCCTCCGGGGAGGGTCCCGGAACCCCGCTCTTTGGATTTGGGTGTCGCGGGGTTCATCGCCTCTCTCTACGGGGTAATCGGAAAACGTCCCCCTTGCTGTTTTCCCGTGCTCGAGCCCCTATTGGCCGTGAATATATATATAGCTATATAGTATGTATACTATATATATAAATATATATATATCTATATTATATAATATATATTATTATAATACTATATTATATTCGATAAAATTAGTCCACGTCACAGTTTACGTAACGCGAAAATCCTGACGTGTGAGTATTGACGTCATCGCGGAGCTTGCAATAAATTTCTACTTTGACGGGGTTGCGGTACTAATGATGTAATATAGTATAGTAGTAATTATATTATATATATATATATATATATATAATATATATATAAATATATATATATATATATATATAATATATATATAAATATAAATATTATATTGATATTAAATATATATAATAAATATATATATATCAGTAGACTTATATATTATATATAGACGTTATTTAATAGGAGATTGCAAATAGAGCCCTAAATTTCAATTATTTTCTTTTATCATTAAGTAAAAAATACTTTGTTTTTCCATTATTATTATTTTTTTAATTAATAATTTTAAATTTTTTACGTACAATTTTTTAAAATAAAATCGTTGAAATCCGTAAAACTAATTAACAAATTTACCTATTGCACAAGACCGATTACAAGAGGTTTAAGATAATCGAACGGCAATTTTCATCCCTAACATCGACGAAAACAAGGCCATAAGTTACATTTTCCCTATAGCAGTTTTTTTCATATTTTTGATTAAAAATATCCATAATAATATATTGATATATAATCAAACCCCGGCCCCGGCCAAAAATCAGAAAAACCGGGGTTTTCTACGGGGGTTAATTGTAAATTTACACTAAATAATAGAGGGTTAATCAAAGAAAGACAAAATAAAAAAAATATATTTTAATTCCATTACTTCTTTGTATTTAAAATTGATGCAAATATAAAATGCCTTAATTAGTAATCATTTTTTTGGGTATTTTTTTTTTTTTTTTGTTACAGTTGTCACGAACAGTTCAAGATTTTAATTTTTTTAAGGATGCTGTGTGGCAAATATCAAAGCATTCATCAACTAATAAAACCCTTTTACATATTAGCAGCAGACGGCAGACTTTAAAGTGAGAGGAGATTAAGATCAGCAGGCAACCACAGCAAGATGGAGAGAATTCCTTTAGATAAGAGGTGGCAGGGAAAGAAGGAGACGCACGCAGCGAATTTATGCTGTTTACTAATAAAACATACAAATTCATCGCCGCGCAACAGCAGAACCCTTGTGGCTCGCTTTACGTACATGCGCTCGTAAGCGTGGGTAAGCGTAGTGAGTACTCCTCGATGCCTTTCCGCTGCGGTATCTATAGAAAAGAGATAAGCAGGTAACATCTTGAAAGACAGAAAGTTTATAATTCCTTTTGGCTTTGAACTCGATCCCTATCCAATAAGCCCGGTGTGAAACTATTAGTCCTTTCCCCATATATGAGAGCAGTACTTTCATACAAGGGCGTATTTAAGGCTCTTGGATGAGGCCCTTGCATAGCTGGAACTGAGAAGATGAGAAAAATCTTGCTGTGCTAAACAGAAAGTTTGCTTCTCACCGCATTATCAACATTTGTGATGTGAGGTTTCAAGACATTTTTTTTACTTTTGCAAGATTGTTTTATATTTGTCATATAGATGACAGGACGTCGAAAGAGATTATGAAAGTGGGAAGGTTGTTTAGAGTATATGTGTTTGTAGAGTTGTATAGTTAAGAATAAATTTTATTCAAGGTGAGGGACCAAGCCGGAAATCTTCCAGTCAGCGAGAATAGAACGGAAAGATTAAGAAGAGAGCCAATTAGAAATAAAGAGGGAGCAGAATTGAAATGAGGTTGAGAATGAAGGGTCGAGTCGTCGGCATACGAGTGAATAAAAGTTAGATGTGCACGTAGAAGATCATTAATGCTGCGTGAGGATAAGTAGGAGATAAGAATTTCACCTGAGGAACACCACTATTGTAGAAAAGAAGAAGTCGCCATATCAACAACAACGCCGATTTGAGCAATTTGACAGAAACTGAATAAGTAAGCAAAGAGAAGGAGGAAACCGAAAGGAGGGGAGCTTGGAGAGCAGTGACGCGTCCATACCTGTCAATGCCTTGGATAGTCAAAAGCGTCATGCACGCCAAGTCTCCCCGTAGTTCCTGAGGGCGGAAACCATAGTCAGTTAGAATAGGAGAAGTATAATACCATAACCTCGAGCGCCGAAGCCGCACTGCGATCGAAGAAGTGATGAGATCAGATATCTAAGATTGAGAGTTGAAGAAGGTTTATCAAAGATCTTAGATAGAAATACAAGCGAGAGCTATAGGCGATAGTTAGAAGGATCATGAGCGGCTTACTTTTTCGAATAGGTTGGACATGAGCGTGCCTCCAACAAAAGTGCTAGTATTGAGTATTGAGACATAGAGAATAATAGTTGAACGAGGCGTGGGGTAAGTCACGAAAGCACACTCCTCAATACTACGAGAAGATACCATCCGGCACCCGCCTCCAAGTTCATAGATTCAGGAGCCCATATGCATCCGTTTTTTGTATTTACGATGATTTCAAATTAAAATTGAATGTCAAATTATAATTTTCAGAGTTTTTTAACATAAAATATTCGAAATTTGATATATCAAACGAATTCGAAAATTATCTAAAACTGAAAATCAAACATAATAATGTCATTGTAATTTAAATTAACTAAATATTTCAGAAAATAAATATTTTCCAAGTTGGATATTTTCAACTGAGTTAAAAAAATCATGTAACATATAATCCCAATATGGGATATAATATAATAATATATTATATAATTAATATATATATATAACAATATATAGATATATATAATATATATTATATATATAATTATATTATATTACTATTATATTTTTTTGCTTTATATATACTTATATATATATATATATTTATATATATATATATTATATTATATTTATATATATTTATATATAATATATATATACTTTACAACTTTACTCTTCTAGAAAATCAATTTTTTTCTAAAATTTCTTTCGAAAAATATTATTTATATTGAATATAAAGAAAAATGTATTCCTTTTTTGAAAGTTAAAATTATGAACTAATTGAAACAATGATTAATTTTATCGTAATTATTAAAGGCTTCAGTGGCTTTTTGACTAATTTTCTAATTTTAGGTAAACCGGCCCGGCTCCGGCCCCGGCAAAATTCCGCCCCGGTCAATCCCTAGTTTACGCTCAATCGGTTAAATAAAAACTTTAAAGATTTTTTGATACTATTTTGTAAAGTATAAGTTTATAGTTTTAATTAATAGTCTCGTAAAGTTATTCAGCCTGCAGCTAAAAGTATTACCGCATTTCTCTATGAAAACACATCGCCCCAATTGAAGAAAATGCTAAGACGAATTCTTAAAATGGTAGTCGATATCGCTACTTTTTTTATGAAAATATCGCTATAGCTATCTCCCCAGCTTCTAAAGTATTGTGTGAGCGTTATATTTACCCTTATATATATTATATATATATATATATATATAATATATATATCATATATATATATAATATATATATATTATGATTATATATATATATATATATATATATATATATAGTATTATAGTATAAATTTTGGAAGAAATTTTTTCTCCGAAATAATTGCATAGTGGTATAGGTTTTTTATGCTGATTCAAAATAATACTCAACGTTTATATCATGTCAAGATGTTTTGTACAAATTATAGAACATTTTCAGTCTTTATAGGTTTATCCACAGCGATTAAATGAATATTACGTAATGCAAATGAAACGTATAATACCGCTTAATATCACACTAGTTACAAGAGCATATAAAAATTATAGCAAATATAGATATATCACTTGAATTCCCTTGATGATTTTATATAATATTAAGATTTTCATTTCTAAATCTTTTCATTGCTGTTTTGCGTTTATTAGTACCGTCACAAGAGTTTGTCTTTTTTAGATCCAGTCAGTAAAGTCAGCAATCCTTTGCATTCATCTTCACTTGTACCTTGTTCATAGCTTTTATATCTTGATGATCTTTCGTCTTCTCTCGGTACTGCTCCAAGATTTACAGGAAAGTAATATAGATGTGAGATCAAAAAATATAATTTAACACTCAAGATCTTTAAACTTTTCAAGATATTATTTTACTATTATATTTTGTAATTTGGGTGCTTTTCCTATTCCCGAGGAATCCCAACAATACAATTTTTCAAGGCACTTCGTGTCTCTAATTTGCAGGTGCTCATTGTAGCTTTAAAAGTAAGGTCACATATTAAGTTTTTAATTTGAGTTCCAACAAATATCCCATCTTTAACTTTGTCATTAATAGAAGGAAATTTGTTATGCGTATACTTTTTATACTTTAAACAAACACTTTCTTTTCCACTGCTTTTGCAAATTGCTTCATAATGTCTAATTTAATATGAAGTGGAGGAAGCAGAACATTTCGGGGTTGACATGCGGTTGGTGTATCGAATTTGTTGGAAAACCTGGAAACACTTTTCCTGGTGCCAAGCTTCTCATTTCACGTGTATTTCTATGTGATTATCGCTGTCTCATTCATCCAAAAGCATGAGTATTTGGAGTATTCTAATTTTAGTGCAAGTACCATATCTAAAACTTTCAAATCTCCGCACAATAAGCCACCCGTAATCATATTTCTTTCTTTAATAACTTTCATATTCCGTGCTTTCTCTTGTCAAATAAGGAGGTGCTAGCAGGGAATTTATGGTGTGAAATTTCCAATATGATTGAGAAGTCTTTTTAAGCTAATCTTAGAAGATGATCTACAAATACTCTCCACTCTGAGGGATGATGCATTATTCCAAAATATGTCAGTAGTTCCCGCTTAATTATTGCAGTAGACAAAGCCAGTCTCTTCATGAAAATATTGAATAATTTCCCTTTTCACGATGTCTGTGCCATGAAAATGTGGTTCCTGGAGATAATAAATGTTTGCTTTAAAATCGCGAGCCAAGAAGTTCAGCTTTGTCTCTTGGCAAATTTAATATCTCTCACTAAATATTCAGCTATTACTGGGTCTAGTAATCAGGATGCCATCACTTCCTCGGGAATATGAGAGCATCGTTGTCACACTACTTTCATCAACAATTGGGTCATTGTCTGGGTCATAATTTGTCTCTATTAACGTGGGTGGCAGTGGAACAGGTAGTTGCTAATTATGGGGTACAGAGGTTAGGTTGGGTATATTATATCTACTCTTTTATATTTTATTATTATAACCACGAACATAAATCAAGCAGAAATAACAGTCATTATAATGATTTGTGAGTTCTCTCGTAATCATTTGTAATAGTAAAATGCATGGGATATTTTTTACCGGAACTCCATAGTCTTAAACTTCAACACACGTTCGGCAAAAGTATCTTTATGTGGTGCCACATTCTTTAATCTGATCGTCTATTTTACTTCGAAATAAGCAAGGTATGCACGTTTAACAGTTTGTAATACTCTGTCTTTGCTTTAAGATGACATAATTCCCACAAATATAATGATTTGTGAGTTCTCACAAAACTATTGGAATAGTAAAAGGCATGGATGACTTTTTACCATACTCATAGTCCTTAAAATTAACACAGTTCGGCAACTTAGTTTGGTGCCAGTCTTATCTTGATAGCCTAATTTAACCCGATCAAGCAAGGTATGCCTTTAAAAGTTGTAATACTCTGTCTTGCTTTAAGAACGCATAATTCGTAATGTGAATAAAATAAAGAGCACTGAGATGTCACAGAAGGAAAAATATAGATTCGCTTAGTAAATCGCTATAGATATTGGTCAGAAAGACTTTGTGCGTTGAATTACACTAACAGTCATACGAGTGAACGTGTATCTAACTATCGGTTCGTGTATTCGAAAACGTTCTCTTACGTGGCAAAGTTGGTGTTAAAGTTACATTATTTATAGAAAAAAAACTAATACGTGATATGGAAAAACGAAAACTATTTTTGGAATCAGCGTCAAAAATACCCCTATAATCACTATAAAATATCAAAACATTAACCCTGTTGACCTATATATATTATAATTATATATAAATATATATATATATATATAGATATATATTATATAAATAAATATATATCTAATTTTAAATTATTTATAGGTTATAGTGGTAAAAATGTATCATATACTATATATATATATTATATAATATATATATATATATTATATCAATATATTTATATATATATTATGGTAATTAATATAATTATTGTGTGAATCTTATATGTTAATTGCAACTTTTTAATTACAAATAGATCCGGAGCTTGTTGGTAATTATTTTCTGATAATATGTTCATGAGAGAGAGAGAGAGAGAGAGAGAGAGAGAGAGAGAGAGAGAGAGAGAGAGAGAGAGAGAGAGAGAGAGAGAGAGAGAGAGAGAGAGAGAGAGAGAGAGCATTTAAGATTAAACAGTTTTAATCTATTTTTTTACAATATTAACAAAATCTATGTAAAGTAACAATCATAAAAAACCTAACCCAACACAATATCGGTCCCACCTAGGAAATCTCGCTCTTCTCTCCTAAGCAGTATACAAAATTAGTCTCGAACCTCAGAGCCGACAACCTGAGCGCAGTGTTTCTTTCAGGCATTGACCTCCGGGGGGCAGTCGAGTGCCCCCCCGGAGAAAATCGAGCACGAATTAATTTTTGCTGTAAATTACAAAATAAAGCAAATAAATATAAAAAGTATGTTTAAATCTATATTATCTAGCCATATATAATAAAATCAGCCAGAATGCATGGAAACTTGCTAGCCATGGCCATAAAATAACAAAGTTGTCAATTCTGACTTCTGAGAAGTCCGTGAGCGTTTGAGAACGTTATGTGAGAAAACAGGTATTGCTATAGAAATTTCTTTCGGAGAAGGTCCTATTAGGTAAGGAGTGTCTTAGTTAATATATATTTATTATTGTTTTATTTTGGTGATCTTTTTCATGATCTATATATATATACTTAATATATATATTTATATATATATTATATATATATACTATATATAGTGTTTTTAGTTTTGAGGTTTAGGATTGTGAGTTTATGTTAAATTAGGTTTATGATGATATATATAGTGAGGTTAATGTATGTAGTTGTGATTATGTAATATGAGTAATGCCTCCCTCGTTTAGAGAAATTGTGTCATGGCCCGTGAGGTGTGTGTGTTCAGCGTGGCGTGCGTGTTAGATAAGAGATTGGAATATGAGGTTAGTTGGTGTTGGGTTATTGAGGTAGGTATTAGTTATGGTGTTATGTAGTATATATATTATTATAATAATATATATATATACTATATATATATATATAATATATATATAATCATATATATATATATTATATATATAGTATATTATTATAGTGGTTTGTTGTGTGTTTGTTTTTAGTGTGTTGTTAGTTTGTGTGATTGTATGGTGGTTTTTTGTATTGATGTATGGTGTTAATTTGGAGTTGGTGTTAGTTACTTGATGCTTTGCTCAGCAAATATTTCTATTTGAATGTCATCACATTTGTTGCAATTTGCGATGTGGACCTCCATTTGAGTGCCGCTGCCGTTATTGCAAAGTCTACACAACAAAAGTTACATTTCATACGAGGGCCTTTGCTACCTTTTATTTCCTAAAAAAGTAGTTACGACTACTTTTTGCAAGTGGCATTTAAATTCTGATCGAATTCATGAATAAAATATTACTGAATCGCTGAACAGAGTAAGAAAACATTAACGAAACACACAAAAAAACTATAGATCAGTTTTTTTATTGGTGGTGTTGTATGGTGTTGTGTTGGTGTTTTGTTGTTGTGTTTATGTGGGTAGTTGTGTGTAGTTGTTGTTTTGTATATAGTATATATATATATATAGGGGTGTTTTGTGTTTGTTTTATAAGGGGTGTTTTGTGATGGATTTTATTTATTATTGTGATGTTTAGGTGGTATGGTGATCTATGTTGTTGGTTTGTTTTTAGTTAGGGTGTGTGAGGTTTGTAGGTGTTATATGTTGTTATGTTTGGGTGGTTGTTGGTGTGGTTTTGCGGTGTGGTGTTTTGTGGTGTGTGGTTGTGGGGTGGTTTGTTGTTTGGCTTGGTGGGGGTGTTTGTTTATAGTATATAGGTTGTATATAAGTCTTTGGTGGATGTGTTTTTTATGTTATTTTGTATTAATTTGGTGATGGTTTAGGTTGTGGGGGTTGTGATTGTGTAGTAGTGTGTGTGTACGTTTGTGGTTTGGTGGTTAGGTGTATGTTACTGTTTTGGTTTTGCTGTATGGTTATGTGTGTTGCTCTTTAATATAGTCTGGTGGTGTTTTGTTGAATAACTTTTCGCAGTATGTGCGCGAGGTTGCCGGTTGTCTTCTCGGTTGTTTGTGCTGTGGTTTATTGGGTAGGGTAGTGAACGTTGGTATAGTATGCTTTGGTGTGATGTAAGTTATCGTGCTGATAGTTTGTGTTGTTGTGGGTTTGGATGATCGTGTTAGGGTAAACAAACCGAGAGAGGAAACGCCGCAAAAGTATCAATTTTAAAATTAAACTACTGATATTTGATGTGAAGTTATAGTGTTTGTGTAGAGATGTAGTGTGTGCGTTATTGGGTTGTGTATGGATGTTGTTCTAGTGGGGTGGTCGTTGGCTATCGGTTCCTTATATAGCATTATATGCGTTGTGGCGTTCTGTTACAAGAGCATGTATAGGCGTCTACTATGGGTTTGATTTTAGTATGTGAGAGCGATGGTGAAGAGTTGTATGGTGTTGGGTTGGTGGTTGTCTGTGTTGAGATAATGTGTGAGTTGTTGAAGAATGGTTGGAGTTTTTTGTGAGGCGCGATTTGTAGAGCTTGTGTGTGTTGCCAGATGTTGATTGTTCATATGAAAAAATTTTTGCAAAATGTTCTACAAAAGACGGTGGGGTATTCATAACAGTTCCATTCACAACTTTCAAAAAAGCTTTAGGAAAAAAAATGGGAAATTAGAGAGGCATGAACACTTCAGCTCACACTATAAGTGTAGAAATGGAAAACCTCAAGAGACAGACTCTGAAGAAACCGATTCACGCTCAAATTGTTCAACAGAGTGAAAGTGAAAGAGACTTAAATAGGAAAGGTTTAAAAATCCTTTTGAGAGGGTTGTATTTTTTGGTAAAGGAAGAAGTAGCTTTCACTACTAAATATCAGAGTTTGATTGAAAGTATTTTGAACAAATTGAATGATGATTTTAAAACATGTAGAAAAGATCAGAGTGATAGGTCAAATTACAGCACAAGGACACTGCCGGTGAACTTCTATTATGTATGGGTGAAGTTTTGAAAGATGAGTTGAAAAAAACACTGAAAAACAAGAAGTTCTCCGTTTTAGCAAATGAGAGCACTTCTTTAAGAAATGAAATGGAGCTGAGTATAATTGCTTAGAGGTTAGTAGAGGGTAAAATCCTAGAAAAGTTTTGTCAATTGTTAAAATACCCAATGGAAAAGCAGAAACTATGGCAAATGCTATTGATAAGGAGCTGACTGATCTTGATTTAAATTATGACAGAATTATTGCTTTTGGATTTGATGATGCTTCTAATATGGCTGGAAAAGTTGGAGGTGTAAGAAAAAGGCTTTCAGAAAAGGCAAGCAAAGAAGTTCTCTATATACACTGTAGAGCACATATATTGGTCCTTGGCAGCAGCCTCCTGCAGAATAAAATCAGAAGGTCAAAAGTTTTTTTTATATATTTTTGAAAGACATTCCACAAACTGTTTAGCAAGTCGCCAAAAAAAAAATATTTTGCATGATATTCAATCATTAATCATGATCCAATCCTCAAGATTCCAGAATGCATTGAAGTGAAATGGTTATCTCATTATAAGATAGTGAATGCTTTCTTCAGGAGCTTGAAGTCAATTTTTATGGCTTGTGAGCATATCCAGAAAGAAGGAACCAGACCTTGCTATCACTTGCAGGGGACAGCTTGCTGGAAATCGAAATGAGAGTTTTCCTTGTCACCTTGTTATGTGTTATATTGGTTGGTATTTGGAGATTCTTGCCGTTATGTGCTATCTGATCTTTTGGTTAGCAGATGCTTTTGCAAAAGTAAGGACTTTAGTTATGAAACGAATAGCATCCCTTAATTACTGGAACGAAATTGCACCTGCAAAATATTGCAAATCAGTGTGGGGACGTCAATAGTGACTTACAAAAAAACGTTCGGTGTGAAAAAATGGAGAAGTATGCATCTGAAGTGTACCTGACTGCTGATGAAGATAAGAAAATGCATTTAAAGGGAACTGAACGATATACTGCCGATAGTGTAGATCGAAGAAACTTGAAAAAGGTGCAACGAAATTCAATTGATATAATGAGTATTTGCTAGTCCGGCTTTGAGACGTTTCAGTATTAACAAATTTACCGGATATTAAGTTAGAAAATTTGTGACAGATTTCCAATGCTAAATGCGGAAGGTATTCTAGCTGACGCTGAAATCTCTTCAATTTTATCTAAATTCGATGCTTGAAATAATTGTGTATAAATATTGGTGGTGATGAAGCGAGATGAAGTGTTTATTGTTGAAAATTTTGTTGAGGTGAGGGCGAAGCGTTGACGTGGATATTTGCGAGTTACAGAAATGCTCTGTTTGGATAGATAGTTCCGTTCTTTGTTCATTCCTGTAACCGACAGCCTCGTAGAAAGATCGTTGTAGTAACTATGAACGCGAGGGGGTACTAAGGTTATACGACAAGGAATTCAGTATATGCCACCAGAAACTTTAATTAATGCATTGTATGATGATAAGCATCGAGGGGTATGATTGTTTGATGATAAGCATCGAGGGGTCTGAGATTTCAACTGAGGATTTTCTAGAAAAAAAACACTAGATCTTGTAATACGACTGAAGAAAACTTCTGTTGTCATATTGATGGCGATTTGGTGTGATAAACGTATGCTTATTCATTGTTTGTCGTGGATTGTGTGTGGGGTTTTTGAGCGCCAATTTTTCAACGATTCCCCGGTCCGTGTAAAATAGATGTTGTTGTACATTTGTGATGTTATATACATTCAATTGATGAGGCTTTGTGGAGGTTTGGTTGATCGGTGAGTGGAGTGAGTGTATGCACCAAACTGTAGTTTGTTGAGTGTGTTTTTTGGCCTTTTCCTATGATTTATAGTGGTTTTTTCTCGCGGTGTTTGTGTTGGGTGGGTGTTGTGTTTTTTGGTGTTTCCGGTGTGTGGTGTTGTTTGGTTTTTCTTGTGTGTCTGTAGGGTTTTCATTTTGGTTTGGTGTGTTTGTGTTTGTTTGCAGGAAGTTTGGTCTATGTTTTGTTCATAAACGCCTCTGAATGTTTTTTTGACATTGCTCTCCCTATCAACTTCCAGAATTGTTTTTTTCGATCAATGACTCAAACTTGAATATATCTTATAGATTTTAGGTGTTTTTTTTCCACTACCTATGTTTTCAATAGTACATGTAAGTAATTTTCGTGTGATATTTGTAGTTTTGTGGGTGCTCAGGTCGTTGTCCATTTTCCAAACTGCACTTTTTTTTTGGATTTTGAAAGAAATACTTGAGATGAATTTTTTTCTTGGCTGTTTAGGTCGAAGTGGGTGTAAAATTTTCAGGGCAAAATGTAGTGGGGGAGATTGCACATGTTGTTACGTTAGAGTATTTCTTTGTATATGCATTAGTTTTTGGATTTGTTCTTGGTATTATACATAGTATAAAAATATATATTTTAAATTTTGTAAATAAAGTTTCTTTTCAAAAAAGTTATTTTAAGTTAAAAA
>JABUQX010089880.1:0-2500 GCA_015478945.1 Trachelipus rathkii
AAAGCACGAAAACAAATTGAAGACTTCTTAAAATGACAAGATAATTTTGTGTTATAAAATTTGCTACATATTTTTAAATTTTTATTAAATATTGAAGCTAAATTATATAATTGCCAAATAGAATATTACATACTAATATATATATATATATATATATATATATATATATATATATATATATATGAAATATATATATATATTATATACTGATAGATATTTTTCTATATATATATATATATATGAGCGTTAAAGCAATGATCCGGCTGCTCAAATTATTTATAAGTAGGAGGGCCAGTGTAGAAATGAAATTATGGAGGAATCAGAATAGATTTCCTAAATGTTTAAAAAGTTAATAAAAAGATTATTACATTTATATGTTTATTTAAATAAATAATCTACCACCAACATTTTTTTAACAAATTAAATTATCTAAACTATAAAATCACATTTAACTCAGTAATTTTTGCTTTTTTAATGTTAGTTTACAAAAAATATCATCTGAACAAGGTTCCAGCATAGGAACGAAAGCTTATGAATTTATTTAAATAACTTATAAATGTAATAATTTTTATTAACTTTTAACCTTTAGGATCTATTTGATTCCTCCATATTTCATCTACAAGGCCACCCTACTTATATATATATATATATATTATATAATATATAATATATATATTATATATATATATATTATATATATATATATATTATATATATATTATATATATATATATATATATATATATATAATAATATATATATATATATATATATATGAGTCTGTATGGATATATAAGGCTTTAAGTACAATATGTATCGATTTCTTTCAAGTTTATATTGGAAAATGCTTTTGAACACTGAAAGAAGAAGATAAGAAAAAGTTGTATATTTTCGTTCATCTTTTTAAAGAAGAAAAAAAAAAAAAAAAGAAACGTTTGAAATTTTTTTCGTGAAAGTCAGTAACGAAGACAATTGCGTGAATAGGTTTCATGCCTTTCATATTTATTGATCCGAGGAACAAAAATAAACTAGCATTATTTTTTTTTATTAAGATTTATTTTTCTTTCCTTTTAATTCATTTTTTTGTTTGTTTTTTTTGTGGGAAATGATGGACGGTGTGGTTTCTTTCTTTCTTTCTAATATTATGTTTGCTTGTTAGATTGATTTCTTTTCATTTAGCTGCAGTTTATTTTTTTCATCTTCATTTTTATCTGATTTTTTTTCATGTTGCTGATTTTCTTTTCGTTAATCGAACCTCCAGATTCGCTGCCCTTTTTTTTTCAGTTTTGCTGTTTTTTCTCTTCTTTTTACTGATTTTTTTTTCATTTTGCTGATTTTTTTCTCTTCATTTTACTGATTTCTTTTTATTTTGTTGAAATTTTCTCCTCATTTTACTGATTTATTTCATTGCTGATTTTTCTCTTCACTTTACTGTTTTTCCATTTGCGGATTCTCTTATTTATTTAAATTTCTTTTCATTTGGTTTTTCTCTTCATTTTATCTTGTCTTTTCATATTGCTGAATTTTTGTTTAATTGATTTCTTTTTATTTTGCTAATTTTTTTCTTTCATTTTGCTTAATTTCTTTGCTCTAAACTTTTGATTTTACCTCTTAAGATTTCTCACCTACATTTGTAGTAACTTTAATTTTTTTTTTAATTAAGCGTCTTATTTTACAAATGTTCGTGAGTCACTTAAATTCTTCACGGTGAAGCTATTTCTTTTTTATAACACTCGTATAAAACTTGGAGATATTTTAACTTTGGACGGTTAAATATAAGCATAGCTGTAATGAAGGATCCTCAATAAAAGTAACTAATTATTGACAATAATAATAGTAATTAAATTTGATAAATATGAAAATAATAAATAATAAAATAATGAAATATAATAATAAATAATAATAATAATAAATAATAATAATAATATAATAAATTAATAATAATAATAAATAAAATAATAATAATAATGATTAATAATAATTAATAAAATCTTAATAATAATAATTATAAATATAAATGTAATTATGATTATAATTATAATTATAATTATAATATGATTACAACTATTGAATTAATAATAAATTTTAATATAATAATAATAATTTAAAATATAATAATAATAATAATAACATCTCTTAATTCATAATAAATAAGAAAACTAATTAAGTTTATATTTATTCATTCTTAATAAATTTAAGAAGAAATAAATTTCAAACATTAAAATAAAATTCGTGTCAGTAAATAAAGAAGTAAACGTGTTACCACCAATATATTTATTATTATTTATATATATAAATATATTATTATGATATATTATTATTATTATAGATTATTATTAATTATTTAGTATTAATTTTATTACAATATTATAATATAAATTATAATAATATAATTAAATTATAAACATATAATTATAAATTATTATATATTATAATATTATAAATATAATATATTTATTATATATTATAAATATAATATATTATTATTATTATCATTATT
>JABUQX010089880.1:12500-15000 GCA_015478945.1 Trachelipus rathkii
ATATAATATATATTATTATCTTACACGGAAATTAATTATTTACTTCCAAAACCCTCTTTCAGCCTTGTTTCTTAAATGAATACTCATAACGATGCTTTTAAGTCACAGAAGAGATCCTACTATCCAGCTTCAAGTGGCGGATTCTGAGATATCGACGGCGCGCTGGCTCGACCTCAAGAGGATCCTATATGACAGGCCGTCCCGGCGACGAGCGCGCCGCCGTCAGTACCCTTCAGTTGGAAAGAAAAGAAAATACTTTTCCAGAGGAAAAACCACCCAAAGGGCGAAGGAAAGAATTTGAGAAAGAAAATTCGGACAAAAGTTTGTACAAAGTTTTAAGAAAGGGGGAAAGAATTCTATGAGAAATATTTTAAATTAGTTTTTAAAAATATGATTTGCACAGTAATTTAGCAAATACACACCTAATCCCAATAATAATAATAATATAATAATTAATAAAATAATAAATCAATAATAATAAAATCAATAATCCAAATAATAAAATTAATAAATAATTAAAAATAATTAATATATAATAATAAATTATAATTAATAATAAAAATAATAATAATAATAATGAATAATAATAATAATAATAATAATAATAATAATAATAATAATAATAATAATAATAATAATAATAATAATAATAATAATAATAATAATAATAATAATAATTATAATTATAATTATTTATAATTATGGTTATTATTATGTGACTAAATATCTGTTTTTATTACTTATATTAATAATAATATTAATTATTATTATTATTATTATTATATTATTATTATTATTATTATTATTATTATTATATTCACAGAAATAGAAGAAAATCAGAAATCTTTTCAATCTCTTGACATGATCAAAAAGACAGATGACTCATCGCCTTTTCAAAGCTCCAAAAGGAAAATTTAATTTCTAAAAGTAATTAAAACTATATATATATAATATATAATTATATAGATATATATAATATACATATATATAATATATATATATAAAATATATATATATATATATATATATATTATATATATATATTATTTAAATATATATATATAAATAATATATAAATATATATTATATTATATATATATATATTAGACAGAGTGGTTTTCAACTGCTGAAGCATCGAAAAAATAGCTCTTGCAAAATTGAGGTTCTTTAGAAAAAGATGACTGAACTTATACACAATGGTAGCATATAATGAAAATAAAGAATGAATACTACTACTACTACTACTACTACTACTACTACTACTGCTACTACTACTACTACTACTACTTATATTACAACTATTGATAATAATAATAATAACCATAATAATAATATTAATAATAATAATAATAATAATAATAATAATATAATAATAATAATAATAATAATAATAATAATAATAATAATAATACTTAATAATAATTAATAATAATAATCAATAATAATAATAATAATAAATAATAATAATAAAATAATAATAATAATAATAATTAAAACTTTAAAGCTATTCAGAAAGAAATTATTCATTTTATTATAGGAATAAAATAAACAAATATTTTAATACTAATGTTAAAATTTTTTTCTTTTTTTGTCTTAGGAAACGAGTCCGGATCTTTCGGCATTAACGGATGCAGACGAAAAGGCAGACGATTAGTAAATCAGACTGCTTGAAAGAATAATAAATAATAATAATTTTTATAGTAATAATAATAATAATAATAATAATATAATAATATTAATAATAATAATAATAATAATAATAATAATAATAATAATAATAATAATAATAATAATAATAATAATAATAATAATAATAATAATAATAATAATATAATAATAATAATAATAAAATTAATAATAATAATAATAATAATAATAATAATAATAATAATAAAATAATAATTCAATAATAATGAATCTAACCTTCATTTTATCTAAATGAGAATCATGACCCTGCTAAAAATAATTTATTTTTCCAATTTGACATATTTATTCAACAAAGAGAACTTTAATTATTTACCTAGTCAGTCCAATATTTTACATCTTCATTATAGCAATTAATTATAATAATGAAATAAATTCCCTAGTATCTGAAAAGGATCTACTAATTGCAACACAGTTTCATGTAATTTGATAATAAAAATAAAGTAAAAATAATAATGATAATAATAAGAAAATAAATAATAATAATGAAGAATAATAATATAACAATAATAAATTAATAATAAAATAATAATAATAATAATAATAATAATAATAATAATAATAATAATAATAATAATAATAATTAATAATAATATAATTAATAATAAAATAATAATTAAAAAAATGAATAACTAAATAACAAAACAATAACAATAAATTAATAATATAATATAATAATAAATAATAATAATAATTAAGAATAATAGTTTTTTATATTAAATAATAATAATAAAATAATAAAATAATAATAAATAATAACATAATAATAATAATAAATAAATAACAATTGATTAAG
>JABUQX010089880.1:20000-32500 GCA_015478945.1 Trachelipus rathkii
ATCTTCCTTTAAAGAGAAAATACACCCCTGCGGTTACTTATTTATCGCTTCTAGGCTATTTACTTTACATTCCGGTCAATTAATCTCATTGTGAGCATTTAATTCTTGTCTGGAAGACGCCAATATATAAGAAAGACTACTTGCAGTACCCGAAATACTCATCGTCCGCCAAATCATTTCCGCCATCAGTGACGACATGCCAAACAATTGAGGGGTCAGAAAACTCATAACCGCAAGAACTTGACACCGATGCAGTAATGACAATACTATACTGTAGGTAGCGGCTGCACGGGTTACTGTCTCGCTTTTCTACTCTCGCACGAATGATGATAGCAGTTTCGGGAATGAATTCTATACTCGAAGAGTCTCTTATGGAACACACTTGCTCTGACATCTAGTCCGCACGTACACTGTATATAGAAGCAAGTCGTGGGATAGACACAAGTTCTCATTGATCTTAATGATCGTTCTCAGTACATCACATACGACTCCTTTTGAAAGGTATTGCATGCGAAGGGAGGATACGCAAATCTCGACTATATGTTCTACTGTTGATTACTGTCTCTGTTACTGGCGTTCACTAATTTAAAACCAAGTGTCACTTTACTTGATAACTTTCTATATATTACAGACGTCAAATTCACATTCACCACGGCCATCTCCTGCTGCAAGTCGTTAACGAAACAGTCAGGTAGAAGCACCGTCAGGTTTATCTGCACGCTACTATAGCCCGCTGGCACTTGCAACAGAGATACGACTCAGCACACGAAGCTCGGTCTCGCCATTTTGGAATCTCATGCCAACTTTCAGCGTATTTTGCCTTCTCGTCCACACAACACTACTATCAATCACTACCCATTATCTTGAAAACGGCTCTCTTAGGTATACGCACAATGAGATATATTATGTACGACTATCTTTGGATCGATTACAGTTGGATACAAATTATCGCGAGAAATAGAAATAGTCGTAGAAAGTAACTGAAGCAAAAGATGAGGATGAAAATATTGAGTTATAATGTAAAAATTTGATGTTGAAATCTTGACTCGATACATCTTCTCTGATGAACAGAGACGAACAAAATCATTTATCTCGATGCAACTCATTCGAAGTTGACTGTCATATTGACAAGTTTACTCGAGAGTCAATAAATCCGAACATATAAGGTCGTCCAGCGCCGATTACCTGTCATCTCTCCACTATTAAAGCATAGAGTACGTATCTATATGTATAGCACTACATACAATCTACAATGGACGGTCTCGCGATACACGTCGTGATGACGTCGACTTGATCTGAGCTACTATTGAAACATTCCAACTCACACGGCTCAATATTGTTAGACGGAGATGCCATAAATATTGAACACTGTAAGTCGTCACTAGTACGATAATGTCTTCAAGTATGTTACACATGAACTTACTTCGATCAGTCACTGCATCACCACTAACGGTCAGACTCCATGCATTTTATAATCAAGCTATTTCTCTCTCCATATCGTCCACAGATTACTATGTCAGTAGTACTATGAACACAATCGTTTGTTACACTTACCCTTTCCGACATACATATGGTAAAGAGTTACACAAAAGACCTTGACGTTCTCGCCCGCCGTTTCTATCGGAAAATAAAATAGCAGACAATGACAGTAAAAACAGATCCCCCATTTGACAAGAGACCATACTCAAGGACAAGAATGAATATAAGGAACAAAAATGACGAAATGCTTGCAGAAACTATGAACAAGAAAACGGAGACAGTAAGATATCTGGTTGAAATCTGAAATGGAAATCAACAAATGAGATAGTCCTTGAGGAGAGAAAAAATTTTGGACGGCTAGAAGAAGTTAAGAACGTTCTGATACGGGATGATGAAAAGGAGTGAGGAAACTGAGGAGAAACAGTTACCTCAGAGGAAAGTGCACTTTAGAAAAACCAGATATCCTACAACGAAAAAAATGAAGCGCTCCTACTAAATCAGATACAGACTCGGGAGAAACGGAAGAATCAAATTCTGATCAAAAAACCTGATGACAGTGAAGACATGAATAGAAAGTTGGTAGGTCCCGTAGTTCGCTTCTTCTTTTTTCCGATGGCTTCATGATCCGATTGACACCGGCGTTGACCTAAAAAGGTCTTGGTTATTTTCTACAACAGTTTTTTTGTGACTTACATTGCCATATATAACGCCAAAATAAGAGAACGAAAAGAGTAGATTTTCTTACTTTGTGCATCATTTGAAGAGAATGTGATGAAATTTTAAGTATGATACTCGGAAGATGACTAAATAACCTGAGTTATAACATTGTACTTATATTTCAAATGCTTGTTGATTTGTATACTTGGGACATTAAGGTTTGCTCTTTTTCAGCTTATCGTAATATACATGTTTTAAACAATACTGAAATCAAAACAACATTTTGAATGTTTATTCATCTTCAATGAAACTGCATCACTTTCTTTGTCTTCATCTTTTTATTCATTTCTATGGCTTTGCATCACTTTCCTGTGCTGCATCTCATTTTTATATTCATCTTCTATGACTTTTACAACATCTTTATTGTACATCAATCTTTTTATTCATCTTTAAATGACTTTGAATCACTTTCCTGTGTTTCATCTTCCTTTATTCATCTTCTATGATTATGCATAAAGTTTCTTGTGCTTCATCTTCTTTTATTCAACTTCTAGACTATGCATAACTTTCCTTGTGCTTCAATCTTCTTTTTTATTCATCTTCTTTGACTATCGCATCACTTTTCTTGCGCAGTTCAGCAGCTTTTATATTTTGTAATTTTCATCTTCGTACCATATAACGATGGATTTTTCATATACTTTTCAGCTTTAATTTTAAATTATTTCTTTAATACCGTTGAAAAATATTTTCAAGCAGAAACTGCAGTAGATTTTAAACTACGATATTTAATTTTTATTACATCTTTATTGTTGTAAATACGTGAAATATAATATGTTTATTAAAAGTCCTGTAAATGATGTATAGGTAATGGTAAATATTTAAGAAGTTGCCAAAAAAAATCGGGTTTAAAAACAGTTTCACTATTAAGGAAAATAAAAATATATATATTCCTGTAAATTAAAAAAAAAGAAAAAAACAACAGTTTTAACTCTGACTGTTCTACAACATTTGTATGGCTATTTTTATTCATCTATCTATGTTGCATATCAGGTTTTAAACCCACTATAGCTGAAAGTGAAACTGGTTTGGAATAAACTACTGTGAAAGTACCAGTAACAGTGGTAAAAACTATCCCATACGAAAAGATTTATATATATGATATATATTTTATATATATATATATATATATATATATATATATAAATATATATATATAAATATATATATATATATATATATATATATATATATATATATATATTATATATATATATATCTATATGAAAAATTTATATATTATATATATATATTATATATTATAATCAGTGGCGTGCGGTGGCTTAGCGTCATGGGGAAGCATTTGAGCATATATATATATATATATTATATAATATCTATATAATATATATATATATATATAATATATATATTATATATTATATATATATATATATATATACTAATTATATATATATAAGTACATAATAATATGTTTTTTTTTTAAATTCAAAAGTTTTAGGCCAAAAATTGGCACTTCACTCATAAGAATAGTTTTTCCAGATATGACTATTTTTAAAAACTATTGTTCACTTTAATTATTTTTGATTCTTATAAATTATTAATTAAATTAGAATATTTATTCCTTAATTTATTTAAAATTATAGCATACAATTATTAAAAGCGTATATTTTCCTTTGGTTTATTAATTTCCTTCGATTTTTTTAATGTGCAAAAAGAATAAAATCTTCACCTTCTGACGCAAGCGTACGGACACTGAGAAGGTAAAATAGGCAAAAAGCTCGCCCTTATAGAGAGTTGATTTAACAACGATATGTTTGTTATTTTTTCTACCGTAAATTTTGAAATTTTTAAGTAAACGATATATCTTACTTGAAAGAATTTGTTTTTAATAAATTTCGCATATTAAGCGAAAAAAATGTGCTTTTTGAATAGGAATTACATTTTTATGATTTTATGTTAAAAAGAAAAAGATTAATTCAGGGGGGAAAAGATGCCTTTTTAAGAATTTTCGTTTACTTATATGAGTCAGATTACATTGCTCTCCTAGCCCCAATAAAAATTGCACTAACCAACCAATAACAAACGATATCAGTCGTAATTCAAGTACTATTTATGCGGATTTAAACAATCACATGAAATGATTTATAAAATAGAATGATTAATTGTAAAAATTAATGTAATTGTTACAATAGTATTTCAAATTTCCTGAATAATCTTTTATTTGATATAGGGAAGGGTTGCTTTCCATGGAACATTATGAGTATGCAACGGCCTTTGATATTATATATTATATCTATGATTATGAAATATCAATATACATATAACATAGATAGGGAAAATAACTATATATGAATATATATATATATACTATATATATATATAATATATATATTATATATATATATATATATGGCTATTATATATATATATATATAGGCCTTATTCATATATAGGCTATATATTATATATATAATATATTAATATAATATATATATATATATATATATATTAATAATATATAATATATAATATATTATAATATATATATATATAATATATATATTATATATATATATATATATTTAATATTTTATATATATATATATATATATTTATATAATATAGTATATATTATATATAATATATTATATATATATATATATATATATATATATATATATATATATATATATATATATATATATATAATATATATATATAAATATATTATATATATTATATATATATATATATATATATTATATATTATTATATGTATATATAATATATATATATATAATATATATATAAATATATATATATATATATATATATATATATATATATAATATATATTAGTGTCCAACTCGCTTTCGACCCCAGATTTGCGGTTATAGAATTGAAAGTAAAAAAATGTCATAATTTAATAACATTTAATAACATTAATGACAATAAATGATTCTTTTTTCTTTGTCCGGAGGTTGCAATTGTTGCGCAGCAGTGACACGGTATACATACAACTTTACTTCCTTTGCGGAACGTTAGCATGTACTTCTGGAAATCCCCATTTCCTGTCATAGTCTAGGCAAGGACTTGCGTGGAAAGGCAAGCAATCTGTTTTTCATTTCCTTCACTGTTTTTTTTCTGTAAGTTTGGGAGGCCTCCTCTATGGACATCCAACAATGTTCCCGTTGCTTCGAATTTCTTCCCCAGATTTTGAATGGAGGAAATGCGGGCGGTTTCCGAACCCCAAACTGTACAGTAAATTCTAATACGTATTCCAGTACGTGTGGACGATAAACACACGCTGTTCCACTGTGTAATTACCAGTACTCTACTGTGCTGTACGCAAACTCGAAACACTATCAGGTGCGTCACAACAACACAACAACCCGACCACGAACCCTCATCTCATAGATAATACACTATGCTCAACTGTTTCAAATAGACGAGCTTTCGTACGATATCTTATATCGCCCGACTCGCCCATGCGCAGGCCTCGAAAGTCTGTGGCGCCATCTCTGACTACTTTACCACGCTCTCACACACGAAGGTATGTCCTTTGCAATATTTATTAACTTCCGACTTTTACTTTCATTTCTATAACCGCAAATCTGGAGCCGAAAGCGAGTGGAACACCCTGTATATTAGAAAAGTAAATTGGTGAAGCTACCATGAAGCTACTTAACTTTAAGTAAGATGTCTTTTCGGCGTTGAAAACTTTGTTGTCAAATTCGTTGTGACATTTTTTTTTGTAGCGTAGGAAAATAATTTTAAGGAACAACTTTTCTTAAGTGATCAATTGAAAAGGAACAGTAAAGCAAGTTCGATACAAGCGCTTAAAATACAGGGTTTATGACGTCACGCAAACGTCAGTTGCATAGAGTATATAGACCAATGTGTATTACATTATTCCATCTATTTGAGAGATATAAACGCCTATTCAACCGGTATTTTCGCGACCGCGTTATAAACGCTTGTAGAGAAAGAGCCTAAAACAAATTTTAAAAGTTAATATAAATAAAGAAAATACCAAAGTACAAACAAACTCACTTTCTTCCATTCTTTTCTTTCTTCTTGCAGGGAAATATTGATGAAAAAGATTGACAATTACGAAAGAGATTGACAATCATACCAGTTAACAAAACTTTTAAGTGAGAATAATTCTTAACATTTTTTTAGCCTTGAAAAAAGATATTTAGAAAATTTAATAAAATATTTTATTAGTATAGAAATATTTAAATGACTTCCATATATATGGCGAAAAGGAAATGTTTACATTCAAATTCAAGAAATTAACAGAATATAGAAATAATGTGTATTAATTTTCCTCGTGCTTTAATATATACTATTATGATATAATTATATATATATATATATATATATAATATTATAGTATAAGTATATATAATATTATATATATATATATTATATATATAATAATATAATATATATTATATATATATATATAATATATATATAATATATAATATATATAATATATTATATAGTATATATATGTCCTATAGTACCTGTTTTCAAACCACCATCCCTCAAAATACATTTAGTATTCTGAATGGTTGGTAATGCTTTTTTTTATTTTAGGTAAAGAAAAAATTAAAAATTTTATTTGCTAAAAAAAGAACTTACTTTTTTATATTTTTGGAGCTTCAAATTGATTTATTTTCAAAATTACAATTTTATTTAATTTTTTAGTTTTATTTCCACGTAAATATTTATTATTTGTTGTCCTCTATAAGTGGTTTGTATATATACGTATATATCTATATATATATATACTATATATATATATATATATATAATAGTATATATATATATATATATAGTATTATATATATATATAATATATATGATATATATAATATATATATATATATATATATATATATATATATATATATATATATATATATATATATATATATACATGTTCAAGATTTTTTTAAAGCTGACATAATGTAATTAGAGACCGGGAGGTCCTACTGTGAAACAAATGTGATATATTGGAATCGGCCGAAAAATTCTAAGGATGGATTTAACGTTTTTTTTTTTTTTTTTTTTTTTTTTTTTTTTTTTTTTTTATATCGATAAATATTAAAAAATTATTTCCCCCATTTAGGGGGTTCAAGGCAACGTCAATTAAGTGCTGGAAAATATTCAAATCCCTAAAGGGGATGGTCGCCGGAACCCCCGCGACAGCCAAAGACCAAAGAGCGGGGTTCCGGAGACCATCCCGGAGGGGGGGATTAGTCCCCCCCGTCGTCACCGGAGGCCGAGAAACCCCGACTCCTGCCATCTTTGAAGTTTACCCTTTGGTATTTCTTTTTTTAAAAAAAAAAAGAATAATTTTACTTCCAAAAACACTTTGGTAATATTTCTTAACTAAAAGAATAACCAAGGGTAAACCGCAAAGATGCAGGAGTCGGGTCTCTCGGCCTCACCGGTGTAACAATAATTTAGAAAGAAATGTAGAGCGACGGGGGGACTAATCCCCCTCCGGATGGGTCTCCGGAACCCCCGCTTTTGGTATTTGGGTGTCGCGGGGTTTCCTCCGACCATCCCCTCCGGGGTAATGAAACGTCCCCCCCTCGTGTCCCCGCGGTCGCTCGAGCCCTAAATGGGTGAAATTAATTTTTAAATGAATTTTCGATGAATAAAAGAAAAAAAAAGAGATAAAAAAAAAAAAAAAGAAAAAAAAAAAAAAGAAAGTTGAATCCATCCTTAGAATTTCGGCTGATTCCGAAATATACTAATTTGTTCTTTACTGTGGACTCTGCCGTTCCTCAAGTTAACATACTGTCGAGCATTTAAAAAAATCTGAGCCATCTAATATATATACTATAGTAATATATATATATATATATATATATTATATAGTATATTATATATAGTATATGTATATATATATAGTATATTATATATATATATATATTATATATATATATATAGATTTCTTTCTTTCTTTTCCTTGCACCCTCTCTGTTGCCCCAAGATTGGGGTCCACGGTGCTGTCGAAGCATCGGAAAAAGAAGAAAGCAGTAGGGAGAACATGACAAGACGTCGAAAAGAAAGCCAGCCTTACCGCCCCCTCTGTACCATTAATTAGTGATAAGCTCGTCAAGACCAGAAAATCCAACCCTAGAGATCATTTGGGAACCTGCGACGGGACCCTCACTGATGTATAATCGTCAATTGTAAGGGGTTCATCCCCTGGCCCAGGTGGGACACAACCATGCCCCCCCATACAAAAACCCGCCATTCTCTCCTATCATGGGACCTTTATTCTCGGCCTCTGCCAAACTCATACATTTCTTCTCCTTCAGACATGTCGTTCACACGACTCATCCCTTTCTCTTCGGTCTCCCAGCCGGTCGGTTTTTCCCACACACTCTCCACTATACATCCGGCTTAACCAACCGGCTATCATCATCCTTTCCACATGACCAAACCATCTCAAATACTTTCATTTAATTCTCTCATTTACGCCTTTCCTTCACACCACACAACTCTCTAATATGTTTACTTCTTCCTCATTTTTTATTCTTCTTTTTGTATATATATATAAGATATATTATATATATATATATATATATATTAGTATATATATAATATATTTATATATATATAATATATTATATATATATATAATTATACTATAATATTTATTATATAGTATATATATATATATATAATATATTATTTATTATATATATTATATTTTAATATTATACACTGATTGATTGACACATAATAATAGATATATTTACGTCGAAATATAAGCTAAAAAATTAGAATAAAATGTTAAAATGAAATCAGCTGACATTTTAGAAAATATTTGCTGAAGATTTTCTAGAACCAAATCTAAAATTTTTATATTTTTCTTTTTACCTAAAATAGATATTTTGACCCATCTCTAGTCAAGACAAAATTAGTTGTTGTAGGGATGTGGTTTGAACAGGTCTTATATATATTATTATATTATTATAATATTTATATATTTAGTAGTTATATATATTATAGTCTATTTTTTATATAATGATTATATTAGTATAAATATATCTATAAATATAAGTATTATAATTACTATATCTTTCAGCAAAGTAAGATTTACTTCTATTTTATATATTTTGAATTACTATATGTTTAAGATTAATTTATAACAAAGATGCATATTCTCATGTTTTTATAAACTTGAACATTGAAGTATTAGTGTTACAGTTTGAAATTTTTATATATTGAATTTTTGCACTCCTGTAATTGTGTCTCATGATAAGCTCACTTAGGCCACGATTCAAGTGTGAATCTCGAGGATCTTCATCTTTAATTATATATTATTATATTATATGTTATTTTATATATATATTATTTATTATTTATATATAATATAATACTAATATATATATATATATATATATAGTATATATATTGGCGATATAGTATATATACTTATATAAAATTATATATATATAAATTATAGTATTATATTATTAATAAGTATATAATATTATATATATATATAATATATATAATATATATATATATATATATATTATATATAATAAAATTATATATATATATATATATCATATTGATTATATATTATATATATATATATAATATATATTAAATATATGCTATATAGTTATATATATATATATGTATATATAATATATGATATATATATATATAATATATATATTATATATATATACTATTATTTGTGTTATGAATAATATAAAAGAAAAAAATACCATTAATAAAATTTCATAAAGCGTGTTAATTAAAATTAATGTATTATTATTTAATTCATTTATTACTTTTAATAAATTTTGTAAACTTAATATTTTGTTTTTTTTCAACCATTGCCTTTCTGACACGTTTATTGAGTCCTACATTCAAGTATATATATATATATATATATAGTTATATATTATATATATAATATATAATATAATATATATATATAATATATGTTATATATATATAATAATCATAATAATATATATATATATATGATATAATATGTATATATTCTTTGTATCGAACTGGAGTACTACTAGCATCCAGAAGGAGACTGTTAATTTTACAAATAGCAAACCCATTGAAAAGAGTGTATTTATATTCTGCCCCCCCTTCTTTCCCCCCAATCTAAAAGGCTTGAGCAACCCTCTGAGCGTCCTCCTTGAGCATGCCCAACATGTTGAAGGTCAGAATTTAAGGAATGAAGTAAACCAAAGCTAGCAATAAACAGTTTATAGTTATTTCAAGTTTTCTCTTTTAACAATCCTGCGATATATGATACTATATTATATATATACCGTATTATATATATAATATATGATATATATTCTATATATATATATATATATATATAATATATTATATATTTATATACTATATATATATATAATATAGTATATATATATATTATTAATATTGATATATAGTATATATCTATATATATATATTAATATATATATATATATATATATATATATATAATATATTTATATATATATATATATATAGTATATATAATATTATTATATTATATGTATTGTATGTGTATGTTCATGTATATATGTATGTATATGTGTGTATGTTGTTCTGATCCTATAACTTGAAGTTTGCTTTAATTTTGCAGTGAGTGACGAAGTTATAGATTACTTTGCAAGCTTGCCTAAGTGACCTGAAAATTTGAATGAGTTTAGCTACATATTATATATATTTTATATATATATATATATATATATAGTATATATATATATATATATATATATAATATATAGTATATATATATAATATATATATATATATATAGTTATATATATATATATATATATATATAGGTGGGGTAAATTGGGAAGGGGGCTTATGTTAAGGTGGGTGAAGGGAAGGGGATGGATTATGTTATTGGTAATGACAATAAAACCCAAGTAATTATTTATTAATATTAAAATAATATTTAAAACCGGGAATATTCACTTCATTTAATAAGAAATAAAATTGTTCTCTCATTTCCAAATATTAATTTCTGGATTACACCCTTTATGTGAAACTTAAATCTCCGTGTCTCGAAGGTAGGGCGACTGAGTCACGTGGAATAGGACCGGGGTTCAATATCTCGTCCGGATCCTAGGTAACAATTACCTAGAGAAATTCCCCTCCTAGATTGCTTTAAGATCCACAGTACATTAGATAATTTTGTTGTATGAAATTTGTTTGGAGTTTTGGAAATAGAAAATGAACGATTTTTTAAAAATATTTGTAAGTAAATTGTATATAAAAATTAAAATAAATTTAATATTATAAATAATAAAAAAAAAGTTGTCAAAAAGTTTTGTTGTTTCTCAAATTTAAAAACAAATTTCATTTTATTTTGCAATATATGAGAATCCTAACAATAATGGCCGGGGCTTCAAATAAAAAAAAAAATAGCTAGCATTTGGTGGGTCCAGGGGTCTAGGTAATTCCTACCTAGGATCCGGAAAACGGATCAAGCCCATGCCCCTTGAATTGTGAATCTGTCGCTCTACCGACTGCGAAATCATATTCCCCATTTTTGAGAATTGACAGTTTCATGTTACGATTAATGTAATAAATGGGTAATTATGCATAATCACTGGTATTATGATACCATAAATAAAAAATATTCAAATTCCCAACTACTCACAGGTCAGAGGATTCGAGGGGAAGTACACCCCCCCCCCCCGTAGAAAAAATGTTATTGTGCCATGTATTTACGCAATCAATGTTTGAAGAAATAATGTCTATCTGGTACTCCGGAATTGAATATTATTACATCTACCGGCGATTATGTATAATCAAAGATATATTTACAGTAACAAATATATAAAATATTCGTTGATTGTAAAATTAAACAATGCGAAAGATTTACTCTTAAATCTCACAAATTTTAAAGCTGAAATTACACGTTAAAAAATATTAAATTTCATCCTTATTGAATTTTACTTATAAGTCTTATCAGTTATACTACCAGTGGTGAGTTGCCAAAATTTTTAAGAAACGGTTCTCTACTTAGTCATAAGAGTTAGCTGTTGGCTTCAATGTTTAATCCTATTGCCGGTTCCCTTTCACGAAAATTTTTTTTATTACCGGTTCTCTCAATACTGGACTAAAACCGTTAAACTATAGCATTATTTGTTGAAACGAGAGAGAGAGAGAGAGAGAGAGAGAGAAGAGAGAGAGAGAGAGAGAGAGAGAGAGAGAGAGAGAGAGAGAGAGAGAGAGAGAGAGAGAGAGAGAGAGAGAGAGAGAGAGAGAGAGAGAGAGAGAGAGAGAGAGAGTTCTGTTGCAACTTA
>JABUQX010089880.1:37500-42368 GCA_015478945.1 Trachelipus rathkii
TATATTACTGTAAAAAAGTTTTGTGCTCAGGATCCTTTTTCATAGACACAAGCACACACACAAACACACACATAAAAATCTGCTCCTGCAATGGTTCCATTAACCAAGCTATTTGCTTCGGCTCCAGCACCGACTCCAGCCACGACCTTTGTTCCACCCAAAAAAAACTTGTATCTTTACGGATCCAGCAAAGCGCCCTAAGTTTACCTGCTGAAAATTTGAAGAGATAGAACAAATGTTAAATGGAAGGATTCAGATTCGGAATGAGTTTAACGCCATAAAGAAAAGGATTGGAAGTTAAGAGAAGGTTTAAAGTGTCGAGCTCGTGTAAAATACATTCAAAAATACAAAGTTTGGGAAATATAAACTGTTTAAAGGATTCCTCCCTCTCAAATATAACTTTGGAATTATTCCCTAAAAATGTTTATTTGCATTAACATCCTAGCAATTTTCTAGCTCAAAGAAAAAATGATTAAAAGTTATTAGTTTTTGATCGTTGTTACTAATGTGTTCTTTCTATTAGTTTAAAATAGAACATTTTTTCTATAACTTTTTTTATTAGAAAAAGCAAAAATATAAAAAAAATAAAAAAATAAAAAAATGAAAAAATAATAATAATGAAAAAAAAACAATGGTCATTTTAGTGGGTTTAAACAAAAACAAAAAAATATGATGGTTTACACCAAACAACTTTTGTTTCAAATGGAACATAACAAAGTAAAGGAGTAGCCAGCAACGGAGTAACGGAGCAAAAGAAAAAGTAACGTAGCAACGAACCAGAAAAGTTACTCTCGTTATTGGTTCCGTTACTAAAAAGAAAAAGAAAAAAAACGAGTCCTTTTAAATTACTCAAAACAATTAATTTCGCTAGTAACGGAGTAGCGGACTGTTCCCAACTATATATATATATATAATATATATATATATATATGTATATTATATATATAATATATATATATATATTATTATATATATATATTAATATATATAAGTATATATATATATAGGCGTGGCCTGAATTTTTTTTCGGGGATGGGGGGTTTGGTGAGATTGAAGATATAATAATATATATATTATATATTATAATAAGATATATATATATATATAATATACTATATATATATACGTATAATATATTATATATATATAAGTAGTAATATAAAATATATATATATATATATATATATAATATATATATATATAAATATATATATTACTTCAATAAAAGAGAATAAAATAATCTAACATTGATAGCAATTTCAAAATTCAAATAAAGATATCATTTTATATAAAAAATTCTTCATCTTCATCCCTTAACAGCAAAATGATTGATAACTTCTACCGTTTTTATTGTGCATGTGCAGCTGTGACAAACACTCATTAAAACCAATTCTCTTAAGCTTTCTCCTCCTGTAGAATATAAAAAAGTATTTTTTTTTTAGCCTTTTCAGTGTAGATAAATAATTTTCTGGAGTGCACGGTTTGAGTAAGGTAAATTCTAAAATCTTTAACAATTCAAATGTGACTGTAAAGATCATAATTATTTACAAAATTCGTAAAAATGATTAATAAATATCGATGGAATGAGTGACTTTACAAAGATTAGTAAGTATGGATTAATGGGTCAAGAACTTGCTTTCTAACTGGTTTGAAAAATCATCAAGAATAGAAATTGTAATTGCCCTATGTCTCTTCATTTTACATTGATTCTCAAATGAGGCATTCTCAGTTCTTCATTAACGGAAGGAAAAAATTCTGTTGCAACTTCCAAAATGTTTGAAAATGTTTCATGGATGTTTGCTTGAAAATCTTTCAAAACAAACATTATATTTTCAATACAATATGATTAACAGCAGTTACTATCACTAATTATGAAGACTACAATGTAATTAATACATATTGTAAGAGTGAAGGAGAAGTTTAAGTCATAAATAAACTTGCAACAAATTTGCTTTTGATTACAGATTTCAAAAGATCTGATTTTCTGAAAGAAGCTTTAACATCTTGGTCCATTCAAGCTCCACTAAAGCTTCAACAAATTCTTTAAAAACATTTCTAGATCGTAACTTTCCACCAAGCTTCTTTCACCAATTCGTGTGAGTTTTGTCATTTGGTTTCTGAGTAAATCTTTCCTATTTTTTTCTTTTATAATAGTAGTCCACCTTGGCAATATAAAATAGTACCTAGTTGCATTCTCTATGTCATAAAGTTTCTGTGTTGTACTTCATACGGATGTGAACAACAATGAACATATAACGCCTTTGAATATTTTCGACAACTTAAAACGCCTCTAAAATTTCCCTTCTTCATTGCTTCTGTCTCATCATATCATTTCCCAATCTGAAAGTCACTTTTTATTTCAGCGATCGTAGTATTACCTCTGCTACAGATTCTCCTCTAATATTTTCAATAGCCACTTAATCTAAGAAATCCTTCAGAGGCAACACCACGAAGGTTGAGATAAATGGTGATTTTCTGATTGGATAATAACATGATGGTGCAATTGGAGTGGAAGAAATTTTTTAAAAGATGTTCAAGCTGTCGAAAATATCCAGTTTCATTTGCATGTCCATTGGTGTTCTCATTCATGTGGAGTACAACAACACATTAGGAACTTTATCGTACAGCGAAAACAATTGGGTATTATTTTAGGTCACCAAGACGGATAGAATAGAAAAAATAAGAATAGAAAATTTGAAAAGAAAAAATAAGAAAAATTCCCCCCCCCCCCGAGATAAAATGGACAAAAATAAAACGAAAGTGCATAACCTGCTGGGTGTTAAATCACGATGGATTGTTACGATTTAGAAAAGTTTTTAAAACAATTGTTAAGGGTTTATAGGAGTTTGAGATACATAAATTACTGAGTGAAATGAAAATGTCGTTAAAATGATGCTAAATGTTGCTAGGGAGTCAGGGAGTCAGGGAGTCAGGGAGTCAGGGAGTCAGGGAGTCAGGGAGGCATGGTTAGCAACCTCAATCTTTTATTTCCTTGCTTGCAACAACTAGAGGACTAGCAGTGCTAACCAGTGAGATAAGAAACAGGAACTTCTATAGCAGCAGTTCTTAATGGTAATGTTGAGTCTTCTAAAGAGAAGACTAATTAAGATATTGATCATTTTTTAAAAACCTCAAATATTTTGAAATCTGTAATCGCAAGCGGATAGGTTTTAAGTTTAATTATAATTATGATTAATTATAATTATGATTAATTATAATTATGATTTCAACTTTAATCCCCTTCACCTTTTTAATTGGTGATAAACTGTTCTTAATCATATTGAAAATGTGATGATGGTTTTGAAAGATTTTCGTGCAAACATTGATAAATATTTTAAAAGCATTTTGGAAGTAGTAAGAGAACTTTTTACTTTCTCTTAATAAAGAAATGAGAAATGTCTGGTATAAGAATCAATGTAAATTGAAAAGACAAATGCCAATTGCAAACATTTTCTTGATGATATTTCAAACCATTTAGAGAGCAAGTTCGTGAGCCATAGATGTATACTTATTAATCTTAACAAAGTCATTCCATTAATATCTATTAAATATTTAAAAATAGTTTTTATTATATTTTTAAATTGATCTGTATAATCACATTTGGATTGCAAAGAATTTTCCCATCTATCTCCCTCACAACGCTCACTCCGGAAAGATATTTATCTACTCTCTACCTATTTATCTACTTATCTACTCTATCTCTACTCTGAATATCTCAAAAATACTTTCTCTATTCTACAAAAGAGGAAGGTTAACATAAATGGCTTTAATGAGTGTTTATTATAGCTACAAAATCAACCAATTTTTTTTAGATATATAAAATGACATCTTTTTCGTATTTTGAAATTGCTAGCAATGATAGATTTTATTCCCTTTAATTGGAGTAAGGAGATATACCGCCTTCTGCCATAGTCATATATATATATATATACTATATATAATATATAAATATATAGTAATATATACTATATATATAGAATATATATATAATAATAGTATTATAAATAAATATATAGTATATATACTATATATATAATACTATACTATATATATGTAATATCTTAATGCTCAAACCCTGCCTATCCCCGAAAGGAAAATTTTTCTGGCTACTGCTCTGCCTGGAAAGATAACTTCAGCACATCTCCTCTATACCCGTCTTTAAGCTCAGTAGAATGCAGAAATACACTAATTAATGAGCTGAAAGAGGCGGAAAGGCAGGTTAATAGCTCTGAACAGTCTAAAGTTGATAGTAGAGGAAATAAGTTGACGCAAACAGTTGCAGCTTAGCAGAAACGTTAAGACTCCAAGGAGTATTACAGGCAGAGATACAAGAGGAGAGAAGGAAGCAAGCTAGAGACCCCCCCCATAGCTCCTCAATATAAACCCTCTTCTGTTAATTTACAAATCCGGTGTCACATAATTGCACCTTCAAACCGATATAGTGTTGAAAACACCAGATTATAATAGACATATATCCAACACAAAATCATTCTCTTCACGTACACAATACAAAACTCTGCTCTCACTCAACACCGCCAAACAAAAAACCATCACATAAATCCCACAAAAATGAACATTACTTCAAAACCACATACAACAACATTAACAAAAACGAAAGATATCTGGAGCTTTTCTGATATTACACAAATATCACTAATTTACAATCAATGCCTTCTGACGACTACAAAATCGATAGGTTTACAAAATGCAATAACGCAGAGCTCACCTTTCTACAAAGGACTTAAACAACCAGGGCCAGAAGATTTAGTTCACAACCAAAAAAAACACAGAAAGATTATCCTGGTAATTACTTGAAAAAGGCCCATCCACGAGATAGGAGCGAAAGCTGAGATCCCGCCCCAGATGTT
>JABUQX010089881.1:32500-35000 GCA_015478945.1 Trachelipus rathkii
ACACGTTTCTCGCTAAAAATCAATTTTAATTAATTATATTTTGCATATTTCTAATTAATCTTTGTTGACAGTTATTCCAACGTAAAAATAGAATTATTTTTACATGTATGTCATTTAGTTGGGTAGAATCAATTTTTCTGTACCATTGGGAAGTCGTTAATCTTTTTTTGTAATTTTATAGGAACGTTCGCTAATTTGCAATCTTACTTAATTTCCTCTACTCCGTTATGATATCCTATTTTCAAATTTCATTAAAGTATTTTTTGAGTGTTAAGCACATCTTTATAGGATTCATTTTATTCCGTGAGTTAAAATATTCTTGCTTTATATTATTATTCTACTATCTCATATTATTCATATTATATATTATATATCTAATATATATATTTTATATATATATATATCTTATATATAATATATTTATTATATATATATATATTTTATATTCATTATTTTATCATTTTATATTAAGTTTCTCTTTAAAGGCTTTTATTATAATATATATATTAATATTTATTAATATTATTATATATAATATATATTATATTATAATATAATATAATATTGTTTATTTATTATTTATTTAATTATTATATAGTTTTTTCTAATTATATATTATTCATATATTCATTTATATATGTTATATATCAAATCATTTAATCTTTTAATTTTTTTTTATACATATATATATTATATATATATATATTACTATATATATATACTATATTAATAAATACTCCTATATTCTTTCTCAACTATCTATATATATTCCTTTTTATTATACCCTCTGTCTCTGCATAGTACCTTTGGCGCATTTTTATTTATATTATTGATATATATCTACATATATATATATTCTATATTATTATAATATATAATATATATATTTTTTTTATATATATTTCATATATATTATTATTATATATTATTATTTTTTATATATAATATATTATTATATAATCATAATATATATATATATTTATATATTATATTTATATATCTTATAACTTATAAATATTTATACTATTATCTATATATATATATTACCTAATTATTATATATATAATATATATTTCTTATATTTATCTATTATTATGATACTTGAGTAATCGCATAATACATATATAATATAATAATTTATTAATATATAATAAACCATTAAGTATATGAATTATAATTTTTATATATAATTATATAATATATATATAAATATTATATATATATATACAAAGAGGTGGGGCACGATCCGTTACTCTGTTACTGCCGGTTTACTTACGGAATCTATAATCTTTCTGAGGAATTTGGAGTTATTATGGACTGTGTTATTCTTTTTCTTCATAGTAACGCCCGAGCTACAGTCCGTATTTTTTCTCGTTTACTTTTTAGCCGTTACAAATTTTGGGTTTTCGACCTTTCTTTTTAAATGTTGATTAGCCAATTGAATCCCCTAAGTTACATAAAGCTAAATAAATCCTTTTATATATAATATCTTGAATAATTAGTTATATCTTATATATTACCTAATCTTATCTATATATATATATATATATATATATATAATATATATATTCTATTTTCTAACATATATTATACTATATATAATAGATATATATTATTTATTTCTTATAATAATATTACTATATATTTATTATACTATTATATATTATTATATATATTAATATATCTATAATATATATACTATATATACTATATTAAGCATAAGTGGCAATTTCTGCATAGAATATAATGAATATGAGATGTGGATATTGTCGTAAAACCGATGCAATGATATGTGAATGACGTGTGAGGTTTGAGAACATTTCGAAAATCTGCATAATCAAATTTGAAGAGTAAATGAAGATGGATGATATAGTGAATGTATGTGTTTGACGATTAATGATGGTGCAAGAAGGAATTAGGTATTTTTTAAGGAGGAGTCTATTTGTCAAAGCGAGAGAGTATTTGGATAGAGAGCATAAAAGTTGAAGAAGTGTAAAATTTGCAGTATATATACTATTTAGATGATATACTATTTTTAACGGTTTGCAATAATGTCATCAAGACGGAGGTTCGAGATGGTTGATTGAGTTCGATGTTGAATGTTTGTGGGATAAGGGCATATAGCGGGTCTCATAGGGTAAGTGGTAATAGAACAAGAGTTCGGTGAGAGATTGGAAGAAGCAAGCAGGTAATCAGATACTTTATAATAAATAATGGTCGATTAACGAGTACGATAACAGAGGGCTTTATACCGCGGCATCTCGGTCAGGAATTCATAAACTCTGCAGAGAAGTATTGATACTCTACGTAGATAGTGTTAGTGCGAGAGATCTCTATAACTACTGGGGTTCGGATTTTGGTCGAAGAATGCGTTAGTGCTGATAGACTGATTGTCGAATACTAAGAGTTGTGCGTGTTTATAGAACGTGTGCTAGATCTCTGATGTGTGGGATTCCATATATCTCTTTTACGCATTGAATAAAAAGAATCAATATGAGCT
>JABUQX010089882.1:0-37500 GCA_015478945.1 Trachelipus rathkii
GAGGAGATGTATACAAATATAAGATAGAAAGTAATTTGCATTGAAGTTGGTCGGTAGTACTACAACACAATAGTATAATTAAAGAAGGTTGTTTGTAAAAGTCTTGCTACTATAAACTTATAATAAGCATGCAGAAAACTGTAATACAAACTCATACATCAAATAAACCTACTTATGATACAAAAGGTTTTAAAAAATTTATAATAAATACTGTATTTATAAAAATCTTGTAATTTACTTATAATAATACCTAATAATAATAAACATATTAATTAACATAAGAATTACTTAATTTATTAAAAAACTGAAATAAAACTTATAACCTTATAAAAACTTATAATCAATATAATGAACCCTTAGAATAAACATTATAAGGTACTTGAACACTACATTAAACTCTATAGAAAAACATGAGGAAAAAAAATAAAAATAAAGTTATAAAAACAGCATATATATAAAGTAAAAACTATATAATTAATTAATAAAAGCAACCAGATAAAAAAATATCTCAGACATAACTCTCATTTATATAACCTCCTTCCAGATAGATTTAGCTAGCTTTTAATAAAAATAAAACATATAGTTATGAAAAATATTGAAGAAATAAAAACAATTTTAAAAATCTTTAAAAAAAAAACTTCTAACAAAAACTAAAAAAACGTATAAAAAGCTTATAGAAACTTTTAAAAACATCAATAGAGAATCCGTAAAAAAATTAATCCTATCACAAAAAAATCATAATATATAAAAACTATAATAAATTTATAATCAACTTATAAAGAAAAGTTAAACAAGCTTATCAAAGTGCCTATCAAAAAAAATATGAGGATGATCTTCTAAAAAACTCTATGAAACAATTTTAACAAAATTATAAAAAACTTACTAAAAACTGTTATAAACACTTTAAATAAAAATTTTAACATATAAATGAATATTCTTCATAAAAAAACTTAAAAAAAATAGACAAACAAAAACCAGATAGAAAATATATAAAAATTCAATAATAAAATTAATTAACAATTAAAAACTTATAAAACTTATATATATTATTCTAATAACTAGATGTATGGGTTATGTATATACATAGAACTTATAATAAAACCACGATAATAAACACTTCCATACAATAAAACTGTATACTTTTAATCTACTTTCCCTCGTACAACACATAAAGAACCACTTTTAGAATATAAATTCTCTTCATAAAGTGAACTAATATAAATAGGTAAAATCATATACATGACACAAAATTTGCGTACATATAAACATATAATAAACTTTAATTCAACTTAATAATAATAAACTAAAAACTTTTAAATATACTTAAAAAGGAACACACACTTAGTACAAACATATAATGAACTTTAATAAACTTATAAAAACATAAAAAACTTATAAAAAACTTATAATAAATCTATAATATCATTTCTTCTATAATAGAAGCTTCTAAAAAAAAAACGAGAGGAAAAAAATATTATATAATAGTAATAAAAGATTATTTAAATTATAGCTAGTTATTAAATTAAACATAAAAAACTGATGAATTAGATCATTACAAAAGGGCTTATAAAAAATTCTATGAAAAGCTTAAAAAAAACTTTAAAAAAACCATTAAAAACTTATAATAATAAAAAACTAATAATAAAACTTATTAAATATATCTTAGCAATATACTTCTTATAATGTAACTTTATAAAAAATGGGCAATTATAAAAAAAACTTATAATAAGTGTATTATATAATTTTTCGTGTCTTTCATGATTATTTTGACTTATTAATTTCTGTTTTTTATAAATGAACTTATAATAAAACATAATAGAACAACATTATCACATAACATAAAAAACAAAAAAACTTTATAAAGAAAACTTGGTAAAAAACACACACACACAAAACACAATAAAAAACATCAAAAAGAACATAAAAAACTTTATTAAAAAACATAAAAACTTTTAAAAGCTTATAAAAAGGACTATAAAGACATAAAAAACTTAGTAAGAGAAAACTTCATAATAAATTACTTATAAAAAACCATAATAATACTCCACCACACACCTTAGAGAGTGAAACATACATAAATAAGACTTTTAATAAACATAACGGATAGAATCAAAACCAGTAGGTCTAAACAAAAACATAAGAAAACCTTATAAGATACTTATATTGAACTTATAATAAACTTATAATTAAATACCATAAAAAACTTATAAAAAATATATAAGATATAATAAACGTATATAAAAACCATTATTTATTTATCATTCATGTATAATCAAAATTTAACCATATTAAAACAAATTTTTATGAAAACACATATTATTTTAAGAATGATTTCATTTATATATAATGAATAAATCGATGCAAAGCGAAGGCATCCTTAAAACCTGAACAGATTAGTTTTCCTGCTTCTGTACCTTTATTATATATAAATTTATTAAATAATCCTTATAAAGACATATTGTGTTCTTATTCTGAACTTATATACCTGCCATATTATAAAGACCATAATCATTCGGATAAAACTGATACAGTGCCGTATAGATACCCTTTTTTGGTAAGAACTAACTCATATTGAACTTAAAAAAAACCAAAAGAATGCTATAAAAGACAATATAAAAAGAATAAAAAAACTTATAAAAGCGACGTAAAAGACACCCACGTAGTGGTTCATTTCCCAGATAATATGGGGGACACTTATAACTACTGAATAACCATATAGATGAAACAACCATAACATAAAAAACTTAATAAAAAGGTTTATAACAAACTTATAAAAAACTATTAATGTTTATAGCCCTTGTATATTCTGATGAACAATATATATAAACTTATAATAAACTTATAAAACTTTATCACAAAAACTAAGGTATCCGGATAAAGTGATACATAATAAGCTTTCTCCTAAAACTGATAAATGTCAATACAAACTTAGGGAAAAAACTTAAAAAAACATATAAATAACTTATAATAAACTTATGTAAAATTCAACAAATATTTTTAAACAATTTCTTATTTAATATGAACTTATTAAAGTGCAAGGTTAAATTAGAGTTACATATAAAAAAAAATTTCATCTGAAACTTTTAATACCTTTCCATCGTAAGACTATATATTACTTATAAAAATAACTTTTTAAACTAGATTATATAATTCAACTTATAAAACTGTTTAAATACATTTTAAAATAACCTATCATAATCACAAACATAAAAGAAAGTTCAAATGCAATGGACAATATTATGAACTTTTATAAAAATATCCATTTATTTAAAATTATAAATCATTAATAATACTATATAATAATAATCATAATAAAAACAACCGGAAAACATAAATAAATACTAATAAAAACTTTTATTGATAATCTTATAAATTTTTTTATTAAATATAAATAAAGATAACAATAAGCTTATTTATAATATGTTAACAAAAAAACTTTATTAAAGACTTAAATAAAAAATTAAAAAGGAATATATAAAAACATTTTCTATAAAATACCTATAAAAAATCGATATAAAAACTTACAAAACTCAATAGTTGAAACATAAATATAATATTTATAAAAAAAAACTTTATAAAAAACTTCAGTTACCAGTTATCTTATTATATGTTAATGTATACAGAAAATTTATAAAAACTTATAATAAACATAAGAAAAAGAACTTGTAAATAATTAATGGAAAGAAACCTTATAAAAAAAACATAAAAAACGTGGAATCAAATATAAAAAAACCTTATAAAAATCTTAAATGTGACTAAAAATCAATTACATGTGTATAAACTTGTTCGTAAACATAAATAAAAAAAACATATACGATAAACATATATAAAAAACAATGTAAAACATAAAATCTTATATTAAAATTAAGAATGAACTTATTAATAAAATATAAATAAAACTATAATAAACTATAAAAAACTATAAAAAACAAAAAAATTATAAAAAACTTATAAAAAACGAATTATAAAAGACTTAAAATATACTTATAAAAATAAACTATAAAAATAATACAATAAATAAACGAAAAACTTTTAAAAAACTATAAGATAAAAATAGATGAAGTTAATAAAAAAACTTTATTTAGAAAAATTGTAAAAAGCTTTATTCATTAAATTCAGAATTATAATAATTATTAAATCTAAAATTCAAAGTTACTCAATAAACTTATAAAACACAAATAAAACTTCATTAACTGTATAATTATTTTTCTATTTGGCTAAACAATTTATTAAAAAGAAGCTTATAGAGAGTCAAAACTTATAATTAAACTCTTTAATAATAAACTTATAAAATCTTATAATCACGTTATAAAACTTATAATAAACAAATATAATAACTTATAATAAATCTATGAAAAAACTTTATAAATGGATCAATCTTCAATGATAATATACTTACTAAATGAATCAAGTTGTAATATAACTATATATAATATTTTATAATAAAGTTATAAAAATTACTTATATAAAAAAAACCCTTATTAAAAACATAAAACATATAATAAACTTATATAAAAAAACTGATAATAACTTATAAAAAACTTATAGAAAAAAAATAAAAGAACTTATTACATAATAAATTATAATTAACTTATTATAAACTTATAAAAAACTTAATAAATAAAAATTTATAAAAACTTATAAAAAACATAATGGGTAAACACTTATAATATAACTTATATATCCAAAATCCACTAAAAACATAAAATAAATATCAGATTAAAATTAGCACAAATATCAAAATTTAGTAAAAAACAAAAACATGTAAAAAAAAACTTAATAATATAAAAAAACTTTTAAAAAACATTAAAACTTATAAAAAACTTAAACAAAATATTTTAAGAAAATCTATAAATAAACTAATAAAAAACTTGTATAAAATCTTTTTAAAAAAAATTACAAAAAAACTTATAAAAAACTCACTATTAATAAACCAATAATAAACATAATAAAACCATAATAAAACTTATAATATACTTAATAATCTACTAATCAACTTATATCTTAGTCACTACCCTTATCTATAAACTTGTAAAACAGTTCTTCTACAGAATAATTTATTATAAATATATCTTATAGTATATCATAGTAATTAAACCTATAATTATCAACAACTTATATATAGGATATAAATATACTTAAATAAACTTTTAATAAACTTATAATAAACATAAAAACTCATATAAATATACTTAAAATAATAAACTTATATAAATAAGCAATAATTATAACTTAAATCAAAAAAATTATAAAAAAACTTATAATACATTTATTAGAAACTTTTAAACAAAAACTTTATAAAAAAACATAAAAAAGTTTTAAAAAACTATATAAAAGCTAGTTTCTCATAACATATATTAAATATGACTTTATTAAAAAACCTTAAAAAAAAAAAACATGAACAAACTTATAATAAAAAACTTAATAATATATATTATAATGATATCTTATAAAAACATAATACAATATATATTTGTAAGATCTTAATAAAAACATAAAAAACTTATTCAACAAAAAAAATAACGAAAACCCACAAAAAACTATAAAAAATCATTATTAAATTCTGAACACTGAAAGAGTCCTTATATAAACTCACCCCAAAACCTCATTCCAAAACTTAAAAAATTTTTATGTAATAAAGAACATTATTAAACTTGATCCTCAGACATTTATAATACTTCTATATATTCATATATAAAAACATATATAAAAGTTACAAAAAATTATATAAAAAAGTTATAAGTATAAACTTTTAAAAATACATTAAAACATAAAAAACTATAAAAAAACATACCATTAATACTTATATAAATAATATATAATAAAACTTATAAAAATAACTATTACCTTATAAAAAGACGGTAAAAAATCTATAAAAAAACATAAAAAACAAAAATATTTATAAATTAAATAAAAAACAAAAAATTATTAAACATTTCCAGTAAAACTATTAAAAATCTTAAAAAAACTTTAAAAAAACAGAAAACTTATAAAAAACTTATAAAAAATATAAAAAATTATATAATAAAACTTATAATAAACATAATAAACATAAAAAAACTATATAATATATAAGATATTTAAAGTGTTTCTAATTATGTATATCTCCTTTTTTATATAATAACAGCTAAGATGGAATTTATATGAAAAATATTTATATGATAAAACTTATATACATATTATTAATAATAATACATAAATTTAAAACAAATTAACATAAAGAAAACTTATATAGTTTATCCTCATTATAATGATACTCTTATATTTTAACGAACTAATATAAAATTCTTGTTTTCAAACATAAATATAAAAATTTCCTAATACGACCATTTATATATAATAGTAAATTTACTATATAATATAATGTGTATATATATACATACTTAATATATATTATGATATAATTTATTTCATTATAATAATAAACATAAATTTCAAAATATTATATTTATCAAAAAATTAGACATAAATTTAAACTTAATAAAATTAGTGTATTTTAATAATAATATAAACCTATGGTATATATTAATATCTACAGATAGAGATAAAATGTAATTAATCTGTAAATTTTCATTGAGATACTTAATAATTAAATTTTAACAAAAACTTATAAAAAAACTCTTTAAAAAACCTATAAAAAAACAATAAAAAAAAGTTATAGAAATTTATAAAAAAACTTTAACATTATAAAAAAACCCTTATGTAAATTGCTAATGATAACTTTATAAAAAATACGTCTAAAAAGCATATATATAAAACTTTACAACAAAACCCATCAAAAAACTTATCCTAAACTTTATAAAACTTATAAATAAAACTTAGAAATTTATTTATTTGTATCTTCATAAAAATTTTTATGAAAAAATAGTTATATAAAATTTGTTATAGGTTTTTTAATAATTTAATTTAATAAAAATATATAAATTATAATAACATAAAAAACTTTATAAAATATCATAAAATCTATAAAAACTTTTATAAAATGAAATAGGTCAATTAAAAAACTTATTAAATAAAACTTATAAAAAACTTAAAAAAACTTAATAAAAAATCTAAATAAACTATAAAAAAACTTATAATATACTTTATAAAATGAACCTTATAAAATAAACCATATAAAAATAACTTTTTAATAAACAATAAAAAAAGGTGAGATAAAAAACCTTATAAAAGCTTAATAATATACTATATAATGAACTTATAATAAACTAAAATAATAAACTAAAATAACACATATAAAAAAAACTGTATAAAAAGCTTTATAATAACTTAATAATTAACTTTATAATAATAATATAATAACTTTATTTAATACACATAAAAAACTTATAAGAAACTTTATAAAAAAACTTTAAAAAAAACATAAAAAACTTATAAAAAACTTAAAAAAACTTTTAAAAAGCTTATAAAAGACATAAAAAAGTTATTAAAAACATAAAAAACTTATAAAAAACTTAAAAAAACTTATGAAAAACATATAATATACTTATAATGAACTTATAATAAACATATAATAAACTTATAATAAACATAAAAAAGTTATAAAAAAATAAAAAACATAAAAAACTTATAAAAACTTATAATATACTTATAATGAACTTATAAAAACATAAAAAACATAAAAAACTTATAAAAAACATATAATAAACTTATATAAAATTTATAATAAACTTATAAAAAACAGAAAAAACTTATAAAAAGACGTAAAAAACTTATAAAAAACATAAAAAACAAAAATATTTGATAAAATTATAAAAAACAAAAAACTTATTAAAAACTTATAAAAAACTTAAAATTTTAAAAAAAAAACTTAAAAAAAACAGAAAACTTATAAAAAAACTTATAAAAAATATAAAAATTATATAATAAACTTATAATAAACATAATAAACATAAAAAACTTATAATATATTTATAATGAACATATAATAAACAGATAATAAACTTATAATAAACATAAAAAACATAAAAAACTTATAATATACTTATAATGAACTTATAATAAACATATAATAAACATAAAAAACATAACAAACATATAATAAACTTATAATAAACTTATAATAAACATAAAAAACTTTTAATATACTTATAATAAACTTATAATAAACATATAATAAACTTATAATAAACTTGTAAAAAACTTGTAAAAAACTTATAAAAAACTTATAATAAACTTATAATAAACTTATAATAAACTTTAAAAAAACTTATAAAAAACTTATAAAAAACCTATAAAAAACATAAAAAAGTTATAGAAAACTTTTAAAAAACTTATAAAAATTATAAAAAAACTTATAAAAAGCTTATAAAAGGCTTATAAAAAACTTCTAAAAAGCATATAAAAAAAACTTTAAAAAAAACATCAAAAACTTATAAAAATAAATCATTTATAATATAATAATAAAATCATACAATGAATAAAAATATCAAAAATTCTCTTATAAAAATTTATAAAAAACGTTAATAAATGTTTTTATTAATAGGTTATACCTTTCATGAAAAATAATTATAATTAAACAATATAATAAACTTAATAATAAACATATAAAAACTTACACAAACGTATACATTATAACAACATAGGAAAAATCTTAGAGAATAGCAGTATACAAAAATATAAGAAAACTGCAAAAAACTTAGTAAAAAGTTTAACAATAAACATAAAAAACTTAAAGCTAGCTTTATAAATGAACTTATTATTAACACATTAGTCAATCTAATACTTTTTAATAAGATCATCATAAAGTTTATATAAAGATATCTTAATAAAAATTATCTTCTCTGTACTTATAATTGCCCTTATAATAACTTAATAATAAACATAAAAAACAAAAAAAAACTTTCGCAAAAAAAGCATAATTTGTCGCACATAAGTTATACAGAAACATTACAATATAAACCATAGCGTACTAACTTTATATATACACACAAAAAAACTTATAAGTAACTTTATAAACTTTCAAAAAACAAAAAACGTTATAAAAACTTAAACTAATTTTGAAAGCTTATATAAGAACTTTATTAAAAAAGTTATTATAAACATAAAAAACTTATAAAAAATCTTAATAATAATAACTTATATAAAAAAACTTATATATACTTAATAATGATGTTAGTATAAAAATTATAACACAATTTCATTTATTTATAAGAAATTTATAAAAAGGTTTTAATATCAAAATTTCTAACTATTATAAAGAAATACTTATTAAAACCTATAAAAAAACTAATAAAAAGTTTTGTTACGCTTTATAGCGGACTTATAATAAAGCCGCCATCCGATCGGAGCAGAACTTATATCATAAATTTACTTAATTAAATAAATGAACTTTATGTACTGTTTATCGAAATAATCACAAACCTTAATAATAAATTTATAGAATAACTTAAGTAAGAACATAAAATTATAAAAATTGTACATTGGAAAGCATATAAAAAACATAAAAAAATTATAAAAAACATATAATAAACTTATAATAAAACTTACAATAAACATAAAAAACTTTAATACAATTTAATATTCTTCTCTCTCTTAATACATAAACCAATGTAATAAACTTATAATAAACATAAAGAAGAGGTATTATAAAAAATATATAACAATAACATAAAAAACTTTAATAAAACTTTAGTTTAACTATATTATAAATGTAACTTTTTAATTAAACATATAATCAAAATGATTATTAATAATCTTATAAAAAAACTTTAAAAAAACATAAAATTTTAAAAAACTTATAAAAAAACCTATAACAACCTAAAAAAGACAAAAAACATAATAATTTATAAAAAACTTATAATAAACTTATAAAAAACTTACATTAAAAAAGACTTATAAAAAACATAAAAAACTTGTAAAATACTTATTTTAATGCAGTATTACATGAAGAATATAAATTGTTTCATTTCTCTAATTTGATTGTTATAAATAACTCAATAGGGGTCACGTGTTGCCATTGCAATATCGTTTATTTTTTGTTCTTTATTCCTAATGTAAGCTGCAAAGGCCCCCTTTTTAAATTCTGTAAATAATTTATATTTTGTAAGGTTGAAAACAATAAAATCCAATGAAAACTCACACCATTATTGGGTAAACTTATTTTTTTTAAAGTCTGGATTGTACATTTTGGTTTCATTTGTGCGTGTCTATAATATATCACGCCTTTTAGTGATATATTATTTATTATTATTATTATTATTATTATTATTATTATTATTATTATTATTATTATTATTATTATTATTATTATTATTATTATTATTATTATTATTTATTTAATTGTAAATGTATAATTTATTTATTCATTACTATTATTATTTGCTAATATATAATTAAATTATTATTATCTTCTTATTTAATTTGTTATTATAAATATTTTATAAAAAGGCGACTTTATGTTAATGTGACTACCTCTTGCGTATTACTTTATAGTATCATAAACGTGAATATTTAGCTTAATATATATAATTATCTTATATATTTGGCATATATTAGATTTTAAGCGAAATATTAATTGCATAATGATCTATAAGTATTGTGTGGTTAGTCATATCGAAAATATTTCCAATCAAATTTATGCAGTTTATTCAGATATACTCGCCGATTACATGGGAAATCCACATAATGATGTGATTTTCTTTCATAAATTATCTCAAGTATATGCGTAATATGAATGCTCAATCCTTACCTTGTCCTTACACCCTTGAGATGGCAATGAATAATAAATTTTTTATTTATTCTAATTAATTATTAAACGTATACAGGTAATTATTAATATCTTTCCTTGATTTTCAAAGCGGCTGAGAATTCAGTAAGAAAGAATGTCAGTAAACTGGATTAACAATGAGTATTTGCGTTGAATAATGAAATGTAAAATAGTTTTATAACAAAACTAAAGAATATTTCTTTCTTTGGAGATTATATAATTTCGCTTTCCATTGGTCGTTTAAACTATACAACCCAAAGGAGTGTATACAATTAGGTGAGTTGGAATGCCTAATTAGCTCAATATAATATTCTCGTCATTTTATTATTTATGTGTTAGTGGGGTTAGTAGGTAAACTTCAAGAAAGTGAATAACCTTGAATTTTATTGATAAATAATTTAATTAGTTATTTATAGTTTAAAATTAAATATGGTGATTTTATTTCAGTGTATAAAGTAATTTGCAGTCTTATTTTATATGTAAAGATATTCTTCTCAGTTGCCTTGGCTCATTAAGCATTTGCTGGAATATATATTATTATATATTCTTAATGATGTATCAATCATCAGAGTGTCGTCTGTAATTATTGCATTTGTAAAGGTGCATTGTTTTGAATCGTTGCTAGATATTTACTGGCAACGTAAGTACTTGTAATTTTATATAATTTATTTTTAGAGACAAGTTTCGCAATTATTAGGATAGATGGTAATAAATATTATACATAATCATTTACAGAAGACTGTCTTCTTCTGTATTTATCATTTGATTTATATTTTTAGAGTGTGTTAGTATTTTGTTTGTTAAAAAGAAAGTTCATGGATTGATTACCCGAGGAAACTCTCTGCAAAGGAGTTAGAGCTGTTTATAAATATTCAGCTGGTCCCTTGCAATATCTTTAGGTGCACACTGGAAAAATCGACGTCTTTTGTAATATGAATTACAATTCACTTATTTATTCATAGTAAAGATTTTATATAATACCTTAATCTAAAATTCAGTCAGTCCTTGTAATATATCTATTTTTGTTAATAATATATATTTGTTTTTAATTTATTATATATCATTACAGATTTAGAGCATAAATATTATGTATTTATTATATACATATTTATGGGCAAGGATTTATATAATTTAATATTAGAGTATTTTACCATTGTTTAAGTATTGCAAAAGGAATATTTAAATTTATAAATATAATGAATTTTAGGTACTGATCTTCTATCTATGCAGAGCGCATGCTATGAAGATATTCACGGACATCTAACTGCATGTTCATGGATTTATAAAACCTAGTTTGTATAAAGGCAGTACACATTCATTTAAATTTTTTTTTATTAAAATATTTTTGAAACTTATTTTTAAAGTAACTTCATTTCCCAAAGGTATTTATTTTCTATTTAATTTAAAAATCCAAGTAGCAATTATTTTAGGTCTTAAGACATTGAGTTCATGATCAAAGTATTGATCACAAGACAGGATAAATTCTTTGTTGATAAATGATAATTGACTGATCAGGTTTTCACATAAAGCCACGAACTCGGCCAAACCGTTGTTCCACTTGAAGGATCTTCAAGGGAGATAGCTTGGTGAGTTTTTAAAAGTACAAAGTTGCACTATATTATTGCACAGGTCGGTAGCTCATTCAACAGGAGATCTGTATACTGAAACATTGTAGGTTTACTGAATCAAAGAAAGTGATAATTGGTTGGATTGTAAGGGGACCTGGCCAAGGATTTGTTTATCAGTCTGATTATTACATTTTTTCATCTTTCAAGGTCCCAAATATCTCTTCCCTCCAGATCTCTTACATTTAATTGAGTAGGTCCTTGTCAATTCACATATCTTTTTAGTTATCTCCATCTAGTCATTATATCGTTATCTATTGAATTCCTTCGTGTGTGAATTTAAAGTTTGCCCTATTTTGTTAAAATATTTGAGCAAGTGTATACATTCGTAAATTTGCTCTGCTAGAACCTGTGCTAGATGTTCTATCTGTTTTAACGTATTTCACCATATCGCATTTGGGATATAATGTTGATATTGTGTTGTAAACTGTCAATTATAGTCCGTTAAACGGTGTATTTTAATTGACGTTGAACGTATATATGACTTTATGCGTATTGGTGAACATAGTATTTTGCTATGCAACAATACCCTTAATTGGAAACAATTTATTTCCCTGTGTAGTATTTTAATACTTTAATATTTTAATACTTTTTTCAATTTCATATATTATGTAGACAACCCCGTAAATATATATATATATATATATATAAATATAGTATATATATATATATATATATATATTATATATATATAATATATTAGATATAAATATATATAGTTATTTATATATATATATATATATATAAATATTAATATATATATATATATATATTACCTCTATATATAATATACTTATATATAGTATATATAATATATATATATAATATATATATATATATATATATATAATATATATATATATATATTATATATATATAATATATATATATAATATATAAATTATATATTATATAATATATATATATACTATAAATATATATATATAGTATTTATATTATATATATTATTATATATTTATTATATATATATATAGTATATATATATCAATATATATATTATATAAATATTATACTATATTATATATATATAATATAATATATATATATATATATATATATTTATTAATATTGTATTTTAGATAGGCAGTAAAAATTACAAAGTTGAGCGAAGCGAAATAGTGATTATCAAAATTCCCTGATTCTTCACTTAGTTTGTGTTCTGGGGCGAAAACACACTATTTTCCCGCAAGATTTTTGCAAATTTTACTACAGATTGTTTAAAAAGTATGTATTATATAATTATATATTATATATATATATAATAATATATATATATATATTATATATATATATATATATATATATATAATTATATATATATATATAATAATTTAATATATACTATATATAATATAATATATATATATATATATATTATATATAACTATATAATATATATTATAATATATATATATAAGATAATATATATATATATATATGTATATAATATATATATACTATACTATAATAAGTATATATATATTTATATATATTATAGTATATATAGATATATATTATATATATATATTATAATATGATATATATAATATATATATAATATATAGTATATACATTTGTAATTTTGCGGTTAGAAATTGGTTTTTCATACGTGATCAGTAAGAAGCCAAATTTCAAGTATTTTGGGTAGAAAACGCTGATTTGGTGATTCGTAGCGTTCAAGAAGTGATCCTTTTGTTAATGGGACGATATAATTTTATTAATCTGGTTTTGTTACAACGGAGTAATACAATGGCTACTTCTAATACTGAGTTTGTAGAAATGTGGCAAATCAATGGGTTTTCTCGGGTAAGGAAACTCCTGCTGCACTAAAAGAATAGAATGGCTCAGGAAGCCGCGCGCGAGCAACAAGAAGATTGCTGCTGATTTGGGAGGAAAAGAAATTAGCTGCTGCTTTGGAGGAAAAGAAATTTGCTGCTGCTTTAGAAGAGAAAAAAGTTAGCGCTTGAGACAGAAGAGCGAAGGGAGAAAGCTAAAGCTTGAAGCTGAAAAGGGAGAAGCTAGGCTTGAAGATGAAAGAGAAGAAGACTAAGCTTGAAGTTGAAAGGGAGAAAGCTAAGCTTGGAAGATGAAAGAGAAAAGCTAAGCTTGAGGTTTGAAGCGGGAGTAGAAAAAGCTAAGCTTGAGGGTTGAAGCGTGGAGTAAGAGAAAGCTAAGACGAGCTGAAGCGCAAAGAGTTAAGTCAGAAGCAGAAGAAAGGATGCTACAGATGAAGCTTGATGCCGAAGATAAACAGCGTCAGCATGACGCAGCAATAGCTTCACGAAGCACTCAGAGCAGCCACAGCACTTCCTACGCCAGTAAATCCCCGAAATGAAGCTTCCATTCTTCGATGAGAGGAAAACTGATATAGAAGAATACTTGTTAATTGTTTGAAAAACAGGCAGAAGGGAACGACATCCCTATGGAAAAGCGAGCATTATTGTTTTAGGGTGTTTCTTGACAGGTAAGGCTGTCAATGTGTTCAATAATTTTGGCCTGTCCGAAGCTGAAGAATTATGAAAGGCCTAAAAAGAGCTTTGTTAGAGGGGTAACGGTCTCACAGAAAGTGGGTACTGTGCTAAGTACAAAACATGAGTCCTACGGAGGATGACAATCCCTAGGGTGTACTTAAGAAAATAAATTGAAGCTTGAAAAAGTGATTACTGCAGCAAATGAACACTGAAAAACCAAGATGATCTCATTGAGTTTTTCTCAGTGGATAAGTATTTAAATAATACTGTCCCGCAAAGAACTCGCTACCTACCTAAGGGAGACAAAGAAGAAGATACGGAAGAAGATCAATAGCTTAGTTCAGAGGGATACATGGAAGCTCATTGTTTAAAACTCGCAACAAACAGTCACACACAGAATCACAATCCCGCGGATAAGAGACATCATAATAACAATATATAATTTTTATCGAAAGGCAGTGGTTACTCAACGAATAGTAATCATAAAAACAATGACCAACGTACGTCGAGGGTAACAAACAATGAAAGCAAGATCGGTGGAGGAAGCGGTGACAGACAGGGTCAGCGTCGCAGTAGCAGTGAGCCCAGGGTGGTGATCACGTGCTTTAAGTGTCAAAGGAGAGGGCATCTCGCAAGAGACTGTAGAGCCCCTCCATATTTCAACAATAGTGGAAGAGGACAGAGTAGTTCAGGCAGACAGAAAGAGGAAGAAAAGAGCACGGGAGCATCCGGAGTCTCTGAAAGCGGCAGTGAAGTCCTGAATGGTTCAGGTGAAGAGCCGAATCTCCTGAATGAAATAGAAAAGGTGGAAAATAACAGACTGTCACACCTACCTGTGACTTATGGGATGGTGAATGGCTACCAAAGTCAAAACCCTCCGTGATACCGGTTGTAATGTTGTTAGTTGTACGAGGAAAATTCGTACCGAAGAGGTGTTATGTGGGAAACAACATGAAAATAAGATGCTGGACGGTACGGTGATAGAAGCTCCTCTCGCAAGTATCGATGTGGATAACCCCTTATGTAGTGGGTAGGACAACCGCAGCTGTGCTCGCCGGAAGTCGTCTATGATTTAGTCATAATGGGGAATGTCAAAGGTGCATTGCCTCTAAAGTCAGCCTAACCTCGCATGGAGTCGAACTGAGTGTCGAGTCTTCGTAAAGTAAGGAAGACGAGCATTAACCAATAGAAAGTTTTTGTCTATTCTCCATCACGCCAAGAACGCTGAGGAAGATTCTTATGAAGACATTGAACAAACAAAATCATAGTTTTGTGGAATGGGTAGTTTTGGAGGGGAGAATTTTCGAGGGAAACCGTCCGTAACCACAGTCTTTTGGACGTCGAGAACAAAAGAGATGCCGACCAAACCGGAGGCCATCACTGAAGCTGATCACAGGGTCCCAATGTTCATCTAAGTATGAGGAAGTTACCGAAAAAAAAGAAGTTGAAGTCCCTATAAAACCAGTTAGTTGGGTTGATAAATGGTAAACAGAAGTAACCGTAGGGTGTCCCATAGAGATCACATTCAATATGGAGAAATGATATATTATTAGGTACTGATACATAAAATCAAGACCGTACAATGTAGATGATTAGTGGGTGAAGTTTACGGAGAAGTTGATGATATATATATATACTGCCCCTCACATCGGCAGAGTTCCTATCAAGGAAAAGACAGTAACATGTGGGAGAAGTAAAGAAGCACCTCGAAGTAAAGGCACATAAATGTCTGCCACGAGCAGACAAATAATCGTTATAAGTGATGGTTGTTGTGCGCATGCGAAAATTTATTAAATCCGCGGTGCCAAAGTTGTTTAGTGATAAATAGATAGCAAATGTCATCCGAGTAGTAGGATGAAGAAAGAAATGTTGAGCATAAAAGAAGATTTGTGAGATGGAATTGATCACGTAAATCATCGAGACTAGAGGGAAGAAATGAAGAGATTTCATATTCTCAGCAGTATTGTTGTGATGTATACGTTGAGAAGAACTTATATTGTGATCTATGGAATCACATACAAGATGAGAACAAGTAGTGAGTAGTAAGCAAAGTGATATATCATATGATAATCTTGATTTAGTAAATTAGGGCGGTAAATAGTATCCATTGTGTACAGTAATTATACTATCGAGGATGAAAAGGAGATGAAAGAATGATGATAGTAGTATGTGTCTTTAAATTATATATATAAAATGGGTACAGTTCTGAGTATAAATGATACTAAGTGGCACAATGAAATGGATTTAGAAGACGAATTTAATATTAAAGAGTAAAGACCAATCGACAGCATATAGGATAAAATTTAGTTTGGATAGAAAATGGAATAGATAATGTGCGGTAAGTAAGAGTATGTAAGAAACTTATAATTAACTTCGGATAATTGGATATAAAGAAGAAATGTACATGATAATATAGGATGGAGAAAGATGTGAGATCTGCCTGCAGTAAGTTGTGAAATGTATGGTGATAGAATAAGAAGTAACATCATATGAAATTATTACAATGTAGACTTGAAAAATTATTGTTCAGCATAAAGATGAAATCAATATTTACTCTTTGGATGGTTTAAAAAGTAGTCAAGAAGAAGACACAGGAAAGTTCCAAAGAGAAAGAGTTGTGTGACATATTGGTAAAGGAAGTCTCTGCAGCGAGACGAAATTAGAGGAAGAATATGTAAGTAGATAGTTAGAATGACGAATGTAGTCATGGAAGAAAGGGGTGGTCAGAGGGAGAGAACACTGTGGGACGGAGTTGAACCTCACATACAAGCTAGGAGTAAAGTGCAAATCGCCACGGGCACAAATCGGTCATCGATATCAGTATATCAGTCGGAACCGGAAAAGTGCAATCGCCTCCGGAGCACTATTTATTATAGTTCGAAAGAAGATAATTGATTATCTCAAAATGAGTGTCATGTTGACCATCACGTGCACGGCCTGAAACACACTTCTCTCGTAGAATCACCTCTACGCTCTTCAAGTACGTGTAGAATCTCATCAAATAGAACTGAAACGGCACGGTAGGCTAGTTGGAGTATAACCAACTCCATCAGAGCTGATATAAAGTTGTCCGACGTGTCTTGAGTGCCTCTGGCTTCGAATCGTTGTTGTGTTTTCTTCATATGCGCATATACTCATTTTTGAGCAAACAATGCCATGGCATCGAGATAAAGGAATTTGAGCCAATTGAGACAATTCGTGATCAAGATCACATCACTAAAGTGGAAACAAGCATAGTATGGAGTGACAGGCCCAAGTATTTACCTGTCGCCAACACGTTATATAAGCTTAAAAAAGGCAGTAAGCGGAATGATATAAAATGTGTCTTTGCTTTAAGAGGCGTCTTCTACTCTGACGTCTAAAGCCTGTAACCCCAAGGGATTTTTCGGAGGGTGTAGAACATATCATTCGGCACAAAATTGACGCCTAATGCCGTACACCTACGTTTGATATACTGCTATCCGGTACGTGAAAAGAAGTGTGTGTATTCGAACCAACATATCGATTATTAAGTGTGCTGAGATTGAACATCCATCTTTACTCGCGTAATACAGCGAGTGCGTCGTTCTTCGTGGACATTGCACTAGACCTTGAAAAGAAGGCTTGTGAACTGTGACTTCGAAACCCATTTTAGAAAGAAATGCTCTTGAGTTGGAGATAGACATTCACTGAGCTTTAACCACGGTGTGGCATCTGGGCACCTTCACAATGGATGAAAGTTCCTCCTATTAAGACATAGACGGAGGAGTACCGACTACAAGTCGATTAGAGCATATTACGGGAAGTAATAGCTGGTAGATTAAAATTTTTGTCTGTAATTACCCCCCTATGTAATAAAGGTGAATGGTCTACTTGTTGTGGTAGAAGGAGGATTTACGCGAGTAGATTGATTGAGGACATGTCAGTAAATTTTTCGAGGCCATATTAGAAGTGTCAACTGAACCAAACTCTAATCGAGGGAAAGTGGGGAATACGATTTAACTTGTTATCTCTCCTTACAGACAATTCCTGGATCACTATGGAGCCGGCTGACGCTGATGAACAGAAAAGGTAATAAAAAAATACTATAGCAGCACAAATTGATGAGTGGTTAATCGGTCGTATACGATCTTAAGTATAGTCCATAGGACAATATGCTGGTTTTAATACTTGAAGCCACAATAGTGGGATACAATATAGAGATATATCGCGATACCAAGTAGACCAAGACAGAGCTCACCGACTTATAGGTCGTCACAAGCGTACTTTCGTAAATGGCCTTGATTAAATTAACTAAATCCTTTCTATTTGGGTTTCATTTTTTAAACCATTGAAGCCCCTCTAGTACATCATTTTTCATTTGAAGAGAGTAGGAGCGGTCATGAATATTAAAATTGAACATACCAATCCGTTATAATGTACCTCGATTCATGTAAAGAATTAATTAAAAGCCAAGAATGGTCACAATTTTTGCATATATTCGTTGTGTAGAAGGTGGACAGAACAAGCTGATGATGAAGGTGCAGGATGGTGCGTGTGATGGTGTGGTTGTTTTTTTAGCGTGGACATATACTTCAATTTATGTTACTTCTTTTGCGCTTCCTAATCTCGTGAATGACTTACGTAGACGATATGTGATATAGTCATTCTCAAATTCATTTTGAAGAAAATTAGCTAAAGCCATATTTCGTATAAGAATGGCCCACATTGTGACACCATCATGGCTCCTTATCGATCCTACTAGAGAATTCAGTGTCATGTTGAAGTCGAGTCGAGTCACATGTCTCTATTTTTTTTCTTCTATATATATTAAGTTTGATGGAGACGATATTACAGTTATTAATTCACTTTTCTGATTTCATACGAAGGCTGTGTATTTTCAGTATTATAGAGTCCGTAAACTGTATAATACTATGAAGTACCTATTTATATTCAAATATCTTCGGTGCAAAATAAACAAAGAATAATATTCTTGCGCGGATATCTATATCATTTCCGCCTCTGGTCCAGTTGGTCGGTTAACGGCAAAGCGCGGAATGCCGGATCTTTACTTAATTGTGGCTGATCCAAGGGGTGTAGTTTAACCCAGTTGGGTAGTTGTGATGCCTAATATATCCGATCAATTTTTATTATGTGTTTAAAGTAATAATTTTGTAATACAAGCAGTGGTTTCGTTCTGTGATTTAATTGTAAACAGTGTAATGTAATCTATTTATTTTAAAATTAAATATGGTGATTTAATTTCAATGTGTAAAGTATTGCAGTCTTAAAATAGTTGTACAAGATAAAAGTATTTAAGTTTGTGCTCATAAAGTAATTTGTGAATATATTATATTTCTTAATGTAATAACAATGCATCAGAGTGTCGTCTGTAATTATTGCATTTGTAAGGTGCATTGCATTTCGTTTTGAATCGTTCCTAGATATTACTGGCAGGTAGCTTGTATTTTATATTAATTTAATTATTTTGAAATTTCACTACTTATAATATATTTATAAATTAATCGAGTGTTGTAAATATAATATAAGAAAACATTTATATTAAAAGTTATAATTAAATTAATAATTAAATTATTTTAAACATATATGTGAGTTAATTGTCATAAGTATTCTACATAAATTTTTTATGTTTTAGGTTTTAAAATAAAAGAATTTGTTTAAATTACTAATATGGCAACTTCATATTGTATCATAGGTAAGTAAATCAAGCTGTTTTATATTCAATGCTGGAATCCTATTTATAGAGCATATATTACTTTAAGTGACACTAACTGAAAAAATCGACAGTCTTATTTGTATAAGTAATCAAGATATTTTCACTATATTAATTTTATTCTCAAGTTATAAAGAATTAAATATCTCTTATCTACATCTAGTCAGTCTGTACATTTATTTGTTAATATATTTAGTTTATTATAATATACATTCTTGAACATATAATAATTTATGTATTTATTATTTAATATACATATTTATTATTTTAAGTATATTAGTTTTTATATATTAAATTTATATATAGATGGTATCCTATCTAATTGTTTAATAATTTAGAAATATTAGTAATATAATTTAATAAGTATGTATAAAATATTAAATTTAAATAAATTAAAGAAAAATATATTCTTAAATAATATTAAGGGGTTCTATCTATTTCATATAATATGCGAAAATGTAATGTAGAATATTCCCAACGTATACAACATATATCAATCATGCTATATATAATGTTTATCATGTGAAATTAATAATACCTAGTTATTTATGTATATAAATGCATAGCTAGATACATATATACATATCATTATATATTATTATTTATTTTTTTATTATTAAAAATATTTTGGATAACTTATTACCAGTAAGTTTCATTAGGATGTATATGTTTTATCCAATAAGGGTAATTTATTTTTCTTTAAAATTATAATTAAAAATTACCAGTAGCAAATTATTATTTTAGCTCTTAAAGACATTGAGTTCATGAATCTAAAGTAATTGATTATCACAGACAGGTAATTAATCTTTGATAACGATAAATGAATTAATTGACTGAATCAGTTGAAATTTAGAGATGCACGAGACACCATAGTAAAGACATACGAACCCGTGATCAAACCAGTTTGTCCCACTTAGAAAGAAGATTTTTTCAATGAAGAGTGAGAATAGGTTTTTGGTGACTACTGAATGTAGTAGTATCAAAAGTTTGCACACATTATATTTTGCTAAAGACGTTTCAGATAAGAACTTTTTTTATTCGAAACCAACATGTTTAGAATTCTGCACTAATAAGTTATACAATACTATATAATATAAATCGGGATTTTGAAAGAAAATAACGATGGAGAAATTTCGTCCAAAGTTGGATATTGTGTATTTTGTTCAAAGGACGGAACTTATTGGGCCAAAAGAGAATTTGTTTTTTAATCGAAAGTCATGATAACGTTATATTTTTCATAGAGATCATTATTATTTTTAATAAATATATTACTTTTCAACCACGTACCTAGGCCTATACACACATTAATAATAATTAGAAAAATCTTATAAAAAAACTTATTTAAAACATTAGTGGAAATAATATATTTACTTTACTTATTTTTTCATATTAAAATAAAACTTATAAAAAGTAAATATATAGAAAGAAAATCACAATAAAAAAAGTAAATGAATCTGTAAAACATTTTTAATAAACTGAAAAATGCCGCAATAAGAACTTTAATTAGTCTTTACAAATTACACGCTATGATTCGCTGCATATATATAATATATATCTTTTATGAGAGAGAGCATTAACTTACTCTCAAAAACTTCTTTAAAATCTTCTTATAAAGACCACAATTATAAATTTTATAAAACAAATAACAATATATATCATAAAAATCTTATAGAATAATTATCTATATAACATTAGAACTTATTATTAAATCACAAACTTTAACTAGATCAAATCCTCTCTATAATATTATCTCGAAATTCTTTACAGTTTTTTATAAAACAAAAAACCTGTATAAAAGAAAATAATAATAATAAGATTTCTAAATCAGAGAATATTCATTTTTAATATGAAAAATCTTTATAAAATTTTATTACATAAACCTTATAAAAGAACTATATTATAAACAACTAATGGTCAAAATACCTATTGAAGACAGTTAATGAAAATTGTATAAAAACTCATATAGTGTTTATTATGAACTTTTATTATTATAAATTTGAAAACAAAATTTAAAACTAATTAATAAACTTTACAAAAACATAAAAAGAACACTCTTATTAAAAAGATTTAATAAATATAAAAAATTTAAAAAAGTATAAAAAACAGTTTATTTAAAAAATCATAATATATATCATTTTAATAATAAAATACTTTTACAAATGAGAGAAAAACACAAATATAATATATAAAAAAAAAAATAAAAACTTAACTATAAATAGGAGGGTGCTGTTAAAAAAACAATAAAATAAACTTATTAGAACATAATAAACGTAAAAAATCGAGTCTTTTACGTTATAATATTCTTATGAAGTAACCAAATATAAATTTTAAAATAATAAAAATATAATATACACTATATATATATACATAACAAAAAATTCTATATAAATTAAATTAAAAGACTCAAATAATTTAATACTGAAACATAAAAAACATTATAACATGGTATATTAAAAACATAAGTTATATATTAAAAGAACTTCATAATAAAAACATTGTAACATATCCGCTTATACAATCAAACATTAGCATGAAAAGTTTTATTATATTATGAAAACAAAATATATTTCTCATTATTCAATAGATACAAACTATAATTATTTGTATTTTACTGAATAAATTTGCTCTGTAAATTGAAACTATTATTATATTATCTCCTAATTAAGATTAAGCTTAAATAACTATTTTTCATGAATAATATTTAATAAAAATCACTAATAATATATAAAAACACTTCAATTAAAAGATACATGAAAAATACAGAACCAATATAAAACCAAGACTTATAGAATGCTGAAAAGTAGCCAATATCACCCTTTTATTATAAAAACTTATAATTTAAACTAAATATAAGTTCCTTACCAAATGAGAGGAGGAGGAGGAGGAAACTCAAGCTTTTGTTTTAAATACTTTTATAAGGTTGACAGATCAATCAACATACTGAATGAACAATCTCTTCTCCAACTATATAGAAGCTAACATTTTTGAATCAAATAAATAAAAAAACACACATCTAATAAAATAAAAAGCATCAGTTTATAACTACATATATAAAAAATACTTCTCTAGGGTAGGAAATGGTAATATATATTATCTACAAAAATCGCATTATCTAAAATAATTTTAGATATTAAAATATAATAACTTTATATAAATAAGTTATTATAAATAAAAAAAATATTATTAAAAACATTAGAGTTTTATAAAATGGGAACATATGATTACGTTATATATACGGTAATGTAATAAAACAAGTAACAGCAAATATGTAAGTTAAAATTTCTCTGTTATGCTCGGAAATTGGACGTTTAAAATTCACATAAACTCGAAAAAAATTCATTATAATATATATATATAGCATAATTTTCAATATATCTCTTAATTATAATTCAAGATAAGAATCACACGTTAATAATTTAAGCAAACGTTTAATACTACCATTATTAAACATATTCACAAAAACATTAAAAAAATTAATATATATTGAGATATATATCTCTTAAAAAAACTTCCCTCAGGAACCTATATAAAGACTTATAAATGTTTTTTCCAACAATACCTTCTTTTATAAAACCAGTAATAAAAAAAATAATACTTATATTACTTATATAGAAACGACATTTGATATTCTAAGAATGATATCTATTTATATAGTTTAACTAAACATAATATTTAAATTTGTTGATTTGGAAACACACACTAATGTCTCACATAATAGCTAATACGTAAAAAGAATATTGTGGTTATGTATTATAAATATATAACTCGGTTAGTATATATGTGAAATTTCTAAATATAGACATCACAGATAAATGTAACTATTATTTTTTACAACATTAATTCATACTACTTATATAATATCATTAAATTAACACTAATAAAATTCTAAATTACAGATTTTATTATACTATTTCACAACATTTAGTTTTAACCGATATCATTTAAATGAAATTTTACAATGCAAATAATATAATTTTTTTGTATACAACATAATATTTCTATCACCATAATTTTCTTAACGCATATTTTATTACCTTATCGTGATATATATATAATATTTACTTTATATAGATCATTATCTTATTAAAGAATTCAAGAGTATCTGTCTGAATAATTTTTTAAATAGTAATCAAAATGAATACACAGATTAATAGACTTTAATTAAAAGTAATCATTGTTTTGAAATGAGTTATGTTAAGAATAAAGATTTTAATAGATGAATATTATTGTTATTAAATGAAATATTATTCCTAACATATTTCTAGCATATTTCTAAGCAATTTCACTGCAACTCATAATCGTTTTGAGTGGAAACAAATAAATGTTTCTAAATAAGTTCAATTGAATTGGGTTGGATGGCTTTTAGAAAAATAATTTTTCTTTATGTTTGAATTATCTTTTTGAAGCTAGCATATTCACATAGTAAAAAACTTAATTAACTAACTTCTTTATATGAAAATAATTTTTTATCGACAAATACACTACTTTCTATATTTCCTAGATTCTTTATGGAAATATTAAATGATTATAGAAATATACCACAATCTTATCATTGTCTTTTTTCTGCTGAAAATCTACTCTCTAGATTAGTTTCCAAAACAAATGCTATGATAAGGACTCATAAAATTTAGATTATGCTAAATATTTAGAAATATGTTAGGAAATATAATTTAAACAGATTTTGAACCATAATTTCTATTTTAACATTATCTTATCCTACAAATTAATTCTTCATATACACAGTGATTTATAAAACTATTCATTTTCACTAATCAATAATTATATTAATCATTACACATTTATTCTATAAAAAAACTCGTTGAACCTTTCTAGAGGTGTCTTCGACAAAGTTCTTTTTGACAAGTTTAAATAATAAAATTTTTGTTTAATGAAACAAAAGCTTTTAACGTAATTCTTGAATTTAAAGAAATATAGTATTAATTAAATTTAAAAAGGTATTAAAAGGAATGGTTATTAGAACCAAAATTCGTTTCAATATATTTCTAACTTTAAACTATTTTAATTAAAAAAGATTTCTTATCACATATATTTCCAATAATTTTTTATTTAACAATATAACTATAAATATATAAATATTTTCATAAAATATGCACCTTAATGAAAGATATAATTAGTGATTAATCTATAGTATCTAGAAAATAATTCATTAATAAACTCGGCTATAGATGTTAATATGATAGTAAATAGAAATATTATGTTTTAGGAAATTTAATTTATGTTAGAAATGGGTTAGAAATATATATGAAATGTTAGTAAATACTAGGCGAGAATAGAAATATAAATCTTTATCTAATATGACGATAATTTTAGTCTGAGACTAATATTGATAGTAATACATAGTTTATTATTAAAACATTTTTCCTAACAATTATTTTTCTAAATAGTAAGACATATAAATTTACCAGCTTTCGCAATTAATTGGTGATTCACTAAATACAGGATCCAAAAATTCTAGTATTAATATGTCTCGAAATATGTAATATAAAATTTCTTTGATTTGAAATAATATTGAGAAGTATCTCACGTTTTATCCCACAAAGTCCACATAAGATGGGCAGATCAAAAAATTCAAGTTCGTGATAATGTATTTGAAAACCAGTTGAATTAAGAAAATCGTCTTCAAGATGATTGACAAATAGTATCTACTTACAAAATTGTTAAGTGAAAAATTCTTTATTTGAATCAAACATCAATTATTTCTAACATATTTCGAACATATTTTCATCTATATATACATATATCTTTACATATTTCTATTACATATTTCTAACATACTTTTAATGTGTCAAATATAGATATCTAATATGCAAGATGAAATAGAAATAATGTAGAGGATTATACTTTTAGTTTTACTTAATAGATTCATTTACCTCAGGAATATGTTAGGAAATAAGATCGGAATCCAGTTAAGAATATGTTTTAAATATCATACGACTAAAAATATGATGTTTAGAAAATTGTTAGAATAATATGTTAAATGAATATATATATACTGACAATATGCAAATTATATTCATTTGAGAAACATATTTCAATGCTATATTATTAAATCTTAAATCCTATTTTTACAACTATTCTTTTCTAACATATTTTCTTAACAATAACTACCATTTCTAACCTATCTCTAACCTATTTCTAACTGCATATTTTGATTCTAAACCAAAATTTCTGACATATAGTTTTATTCCTTTAAAGTATTTCTGCTACCAAAAATTTCACAACAATATTTCTAACAACGTTACTACACAGCTATGTTAATAGCATCGAGTTACGTTTCGTTCGGGTGGGTTTATCGAGGACAATATTTTTAGATAATAATGTATGCAAGCTGGTTTTTACTGGGGGTAGTTTTATGGCAAAAGAAATGTTAGACATATGTTAGGATATGTATTCATGTTATTAATCTTTTAATGTTGGTAAAATAAATATTAAAAATATTGTTTATGAGATAGATGTATTTAGAAATATATGAGTTAAAGCAGAAAATCATATGAGTTAAAGAAAAATTTAATGGTAATTATATATATATATTAATTAATAATTGATATAATAAAATTTCTAGTTCTTTTTACCTAGTTTTAACATAATCTAACAATATGACTTTTACATTACATAAATTCTAAACATATTTTCTAACATATCTTCTTACATATATTAGAAATATGTTAGAAATAATGTTATAAAATCAGGTTTTATGTATGTTAGAAATATGCTAGAAATTTGTTAGAATTATACATCAAATATGTTAAATTATGTTAGAAATATATTTCTAACATATTTAGAAATTCAGTTAAGAAATATTTAGATTAGCGTAAAATATATTATTTAGAGATGATATATTAAAATTATTAATTTGTTAATATCAATATTATTAATATAAATTAATAAATTTCAGGTAGCAAAGAACCACTCAAAATAGATTATTAACAAATAAAGTTTCTATTTAATATTATATTATATATAATTATTATTTTACAGAGTTTAAAGTATTATATTAAATATTTATAGGCGAAGAATATATTTAATTATATCAAAATATATAGCTATACATCAATTAAGATTTTAAATCAAATAGGTACTTTGGTGTAATAGATATGTTACTATCATAGTAACTAATCTAATGTATAAGGAATCTTAAAGTAACTTATATTTATATATACCCGAAGATCGTATATTATTCTATTCTTATATAGAATCAATTTCCATAACATAATGATATTTCATCTACTTTCCTCTTGTGTATAGGTATAATATATACGTTATGACTTTATTGGTTTAAGAAAAATATGGTAAAAAACTATATCCTAAATATGCTTCTAACCGAGTCAATTTTTAACCATATTTCTACACAATATTTCTATTACTAGACATTTCTAACATATTTCTAACATAATTTTTGTAACATATTCCTAACATATTCCTAACATATTCCTAATATTTCTAAATATATTCAGTCAATGTATTTTGTCCCCTCTTTCTAAATAACTCAATATTTTAACTAAATTAAAAATGTATTTATTTTCATATGGTCACTATTATTTGTACACCATAATTAATATATAGGATCAGTAGAATTAAGTAAGAATATATATTTTTATAAAATTTGATTTTAAATTTCTGTTTAAAATAATTAGTAAGAAACTAGTTAGAAATTAGTTAGTCACTGCTCTCCAAGCTCTGTCTCAGAAAAATAATTTGTTAAGAAATATGTTAGAAAATATATTAATTTATCTAGATTTTCTAACATTTCTAACATATTTCTATCATTAACATATTTTCTAAACATATTTTCTTAACCATATTTCTAACAACTATTTCTAATTTTATAAATCTTAAAACATAATTGTTTTGATGTTTAAACAACATATTTCTAATCAGCATATATACAAACATGTCTAAATATTTTTTCTAACATAATTTCTAACATATTTTGAAATTTGGAATTAGTTGGAAATATGTTAGAAATATATATATGTTAGGAATATATATATAAGAAATATGTTAGAAATATGTTAGAAATATGTTGAAAATATTTAGAAATATGTTAGAAATATATTTCTAACAAATTTTTAACATATTTCTAACATATATTTTTACATATTTCTTAGATATGTTAGAAAATATGTTTAGAAAATCGTTTAGAAAAAAGTTTATTATTAATTTAAATTACCGTTAGAAGTATGTTTTAAAAATATGTTAGAAATATGTTTAAAAATGTTTAGAAATTAAATTTTCTAACATATAGAAATATGTTAGAAATATGTTAGAAATATGTTAGATATATGTTAGAAATATTTCTAGCATATTTCTAACATATGTTAGAAATATTTTAGAAATATGTTAGAAATATGTTAAATATATATTTGAAATATGTTAGAAATAAGTTAGAAATATGTTAGAAATATTTTTGAAATATGTTAAATATATGTTAGAAATATGTTAGAAATAATGTTGAAATATGTTAGAAATATGTTAGAAATATGTTAGAAATATGTTAGAAACATGTTAGAAATATGTTAGAAATATGTTAGAAATATTTCTAACATATAGAAATATGTTAGATATATGTTAGATATATGTTAGATATATGTTAGAAATATTTCTAACATATATCTAACATATGTTAGAAATATGTTATAAATATGTTAGAAATATGTTAAAAATATTTTAGAAATATGTTACAAATATGTTAAAAATATGTTTGAAATATGTTAGAAATATGTTTGAAATATGTTAGAAATATGTTAGAAATATGTTAGAAATATGCTAGAAATATGTTAGAAATATGTTAAAAATATGTTAGGAATGTGTTAGAAATATGTCAGAAATATATTTTTAACATTTTTCTAGTATATTTCTAACATATTTCTAACATATTTTTAACATATTTCTTAACATATTTCCTAACATATTTATTAACATATTTCTAGCATATTTCTAACATATTTCTAACACTTTTCTAGCATATTTGTTATGTTAGAAATCTGTTAGAAATATGTTAGAAATATTTATATGTTAGAGCTATTCCCCTTAACACAATATTATATGACTTGATATTAGCCTAGGACTTCAAAACACATCACCCTCATGACTTCACACACACACATACACACATACTTATTAAGAATTTACATTCACCAAGTATCTTCAACCACCTAAACCAAAATACTCGAAGACCTCTCTACAGTTTTACGAGAACTACACTCCCCCCCCCCGATATTTCCTTCAGTTACGCCAAATTCAAATTATCACAATGTCAAACTTTTCATGAATTCTCATCAAATCACCTTCAAATACTAATCAAATTTCAATATAAGCACTCTACGCACACTTTTTTGTTTAAAACATAAATCAAATACAAGAAAGCAATTGGAAAGCTTACACTGACCACATAGAGCTAGACCTAGAATCCTCTCAAATAGCTGACTTTTCCCTCTCTCAACAAAGTTATACAACACTTTAATAAAATAATTCTAAAAGCATCCCCAAAATATATCCCACGCGGATATCGCAAACAACTCAATCCTCACTTCTCACCAGGAATAGACACTCTAATAAAACAAAGAAACGACTTCAGACAAAATAGACAACTGAATTATAACCAATTGAACTAAATCAGAGACTTCAAAAATAGATTAAATAATCCAATCAACTTAAATAAGAATGAGAACTGGCAATAATACACCCAAACGCTAAGCCATAAGACCAACACACAGAAATAAACTTTCTTACAATAAAAAGTGTTTACATTCAAACCCCTTCTGCCTATATATCTATCTGTAAATAAAGCAATAAAAAACCCAGCCCATAAAAGAAATGAAATATTCTTACGTAACACTATTCAAAAAATCAGCCATAAACCCATAATCCCCACAATAGACAATTAATTAAACGATTTTAAAAGTTAAAAACACCAGAAAGACCTCCCCTTCACTCCCATTGAAGTACTAAACGCCATCAAAACCATTAAAAACTCACAAGCAGTGGTTCCCCCACCAAATATCCAATATAAATCTCAACCATTTCATGACCAAAGCTATCGCAGAGCTATCAAATAATCAACGTTGCATGGCAAACTAACTCTCTCGTATTACTCTTGAAACTTGCTCATATAGTTTATATACAAAAGTCAAACAAATCACCTAACAATCTAGCCTTGTATCGACCTATATCATTGCTCTCTACAATATCCAAAGTATTAAAAAAAATTAATCCGAAATAGAATATCCCCTTTCATCCCTTTATCAAACTCACAATATAGGTTAAGGTAAAAAAATTCCACGTTAAGACATAGAGAGTAGAGTTGAACGAGGATAGGCGCCAGCTCAGACAGCACACTCCCTCAAATACACGGGGAGGGAATGCCGGTCCGGGCCCACTCCCTTCCTGGGCGTTTCATAGATCTCAGGATCTCATGCACGATCATGTGTGATCACAGGTAAGGGCATGGGAAACTGAGAGAGAAGGAGTGGGAGAAGGAATGCCAGAATCGCCCAGGGTAGAATTAGATGAAAAAAGGAGGCCGAAAAGATTGACCTTTTCAGAATTAGAGTTAGCAACAGAACCGTCAGAGCGAATAAGGGAAGGAAAGGCAGATTAACAAAAGTTGGTTGGAGATGTTTTGGCAAGAGGCCAGAAGAATTGTTTATCAGTAGGAGAAACCAGGCAGGTTGGCGCACTTTCCTTTTAATGAAAGCGCGCATTAGCCTGTCGAATAATATCCTTACGATGATTCCGAAACAGAATGAAAATTAGTTGAGTGCTAGGAGAACGAGAGTTTTTCCATGCCCGATACGCAATGTCTCTCTCCTGAATGACGCGAGAACAAGCTCCATCGAGCCATGGGATTTTGAGGAGAAAAAGATTTAGTTGAAAAAGGGAATGAACCCTGCTCATCCCATCGGGATTTACGGCATCTACCTTTTTGAGAGGTTAACGAAGCATTCCTCCAGTCAAATCAAGATTATTCCCGAGTAGTTAGCAAGCATAAAATCGACGCAATGCTCCCCCCAACTAGCCCGATTTAAGTGCCAGAAATTACGTTTAGGGCATGGTGGAGCTACTGGAGAAAAAGTATTAAAATCAAGAGCTATAAGATTGTGGTCAGAGTTACCAAATAGGAGAAGATGGTGTATTTATAACGGGAAGGAGTAGTGGTGAAACATAAGTCGAGCTTGTTCAAGAATTGGTTTAGGTCGATCTGGGTATATGTGTAGTTTCCTTAATTAACTGTTCCAGTCGTTGAGAATACTGAAACTGTTTTGGCCTCCTCCCCCTGCATCAGTGTGAGAGGAACCCAACCAAAATTCAGTGTGGTGTACGTTGAAATCTACCTAAATAGAGGACCTCGGCTTTTGGATGGGAGAAGAAGTAACAGTCCCTCAAAATGAGAAGTGTATCATAATAAAAAAGAACGTGAAAATCTGTTCCAATTAGGGGAGCAGTAGCAGAAAACACTATAATAATAGTAGTTGGGAAGAAAGTCTTAAGCCATGGAACATCGAAGTTAGGAGAATTCAAGATTCTCTAGACGTGTTACCTTGGAGTGCTTATAGTTTTTATAAGGCACAGAACTCCACCTTCAGCTCGAAAATTATAGAAAAAGTTAAGTTGGAGATATTAAGTTTATTTGAAAAAGAATCCCTGCCAGCTGGGTTCCAGACAATAATAAAATGTTAGGCTGAGAGTTGAAGAGGTGATATTCCACAGATTCATGGTTAGCTTATTGTATCAGTATATACTATATATTATATAATATATATAATTATATTATAATATATATAATATATAATATATCCTATATATATTATATAATATATATAAAGTTATAATATAGTATATAATATTATTATATATATATATATATATAATATATATTATATATCTATTATATATGATATATATATATATATATATATATATATATATATATATATATATATATATATATATATATATATATTATATATATATATATATATATATATATATATATGAGAATGCTATATAGTATATATATATATATATATATTTTTAAACGCGGTCAAGAATCGTCGATGTCAACAATGTTAGGCCCCCATGAAGCCAAAGTGTTTCAGATTAGAAGAATGATCCCGTTAGAAAAGTTTTCCAGCTCAATCGTAGGGGGGGTTATGCCGTCCCTCGGTTTCGGCCTGAAGTTGGTGAAGATAAATGACATTTTTTGAACAAAATTGATGGTTTCGGAAACTTATGGTGGGACAACCGTACATAAGGTGGAAAAGGAAAATTATGGCGCAGATTAAAAGTAGAATTAATTATTAGCTTTTATAAACGGATACTCGTTTGTTTACTTCTAGGTATAAAGATTGGGAAGATATCCTTGAATTGTCCAGGTCTAGTCCTTTAGGGGGAAAATGCAATTTTGGGCAAAAAATTTACATTTCTAGCTTTTTCAAGGAGAACCGTATAAAGGTAAATAGGAATAGAAGTACTCATTTTAAAGCTGATACTATTAGGTTTAATGACATTTTTTTCAAACCTGTTGATTTTGGGTTTAATAATTTAGCAGATATGCCTGAATTTTAGGTCTATTTCAAGTCAGGTAGGCTAAATAATAATGCATTTTTTTAATACTATTACTTGATTACTTGCCTTAGCCTGAAACCTAGATAATAGTACCGAAATAATTAAAAGTATTGCCTTATTATTATTTCTGCAGTCTTTTCCAAAAAATGCGTTCAAGTATAATTTCCATTTTTAGTTAACTCACAATAGTATAAACCTAAGAAAAGAAATAAGTACAAAAGTTGTAACGATTAAAAGAACATTACAAGAATTGTCGACTAGTTATCCTAGATGTGTCGGGATAAGATTGCGACATTCCGATACCACTGGAGGAGTATTGTCCTTATGATCTTCGCTCGTGTTAAGGGTCCTGCGCTGTAATCTTGAAATAAGTTTAACCTCCCCTTTCTGCAATGTCATTAACAACTTTTAAATGTGCAACCATCCTAAAAAGCATTTCAAGATAATTTAAATTGCATTCTAAGAAATGTGAATCCTCATATAGAAAGTTTAATGATATGTTCATTTTTTTTTTCCAGAAAAAACTCTCAGGCTTTGTTCAGTTAATGTAAAATAGGGAAACAGGTCTTCCCCATGAATGAGGTCTCTTCACCTTTCATTGTTTAGTTTCACACGAACAATCCTCTGACTAACTTCATCATCTTTATCATCAAAAATTTTTCCGGCCACATTTCTTTTTAATACTTCCCGAGACATTCTAATCGAAGATAAAGTAAAACAAAGTGAGCCTTGGTTTAAGTCCCCATAAATGATTTAGAACTGCTGTAAAACTTTCTCAGAAACACCTCTGTTAATTTCTCCGTATTCTAATGCATCTTTGATAAATTTAAAATCTGAGTTTGGAGCTGTGATAGCATTGGAAGCAGTAAATCACATTTTAACATATAATATAATAATAAATAAATTGATGTCCCTCAACGAGTTGTATTCTGCTTCTGTTAATGACAACTGCTCTAGAAACAAAAATATTTTAAAGTGCAGTAAATGGTTTGGATATCCATCGGGCGTGACTTGAAATGCTCCAAGGGAGCCCAAATTTATACATTCTCCGGAGCAGACTTTTCCCATGAACATCAAACATAAGGTTAAAGATAGTTCTAGATAATCATCTCTTGGGTGAGGTTCTTGTAGCTCACTTTGCAGAAAGCTCCCTACTTCGTCTTGAAATTTTAATAGTGTATTTTGAATTATCTGGTCCGCAATTCCTACTTTGTACTGAGTCTGATCTATATTAGACCAAGAAACGGAATCTCTTGAATATTTTTAGTTGAGGACCAGTGATTAACCCCATTTTGCAATCGAAAAAGGCGTCTCAGATTAATGGCCGACAGGCCAAATATAACAAGTTCTGCTCCTAAAGATTCTAGAGCACAGTACTCCTTACCATAAACACATTGCTAATTACAATTTACCGCTAGCCACCAGTCTTTTAAACTTCAGCTGCAGATTTTGACCTGTGTGTAATTATCCTGCTACGTTTCTCTAATGAGGTACCTTTAAAAGCTGCTCTCTTCTCAATTGCTTCACAAGAAATGCCAACCTCTCTACTTTTTCCTTTCTTGAGGATGTTTGGTAACATCTTTTTCCATCCCAGTGTATACCGTCATTATTGTTCTTATTTTTGAAATTTAATTTTCCATTTAATCTGCTTCTTTGGTTGCCTTCACACACTCCACTCTCTCACTCTCTACACTAGTGCTGTACGGCTCAGAAATTATTTCTTCAGTGTTAAAAATCTAAAGCCTCCAGCTGTTGCAATAATATTCGAGTGGCGTTCTGTCCAGTACATGGATAGTTTTTTCAGTGACAACTTGGAAGTTCCACTGCGTTGTCTTTTCTTTTGGTGAAGATGCATATGCCTCAACATCAGCCTGGTTTCGTGATTCCGGAAGATCTTCACTGTTCAAAACAGGAGGGTATAATGTATCCATCGGTTCTTCTTCTGATAGTTCTGAATCAGAGCTCGAATAAAGCTGAATTCCATATGGGTCTGTGGAAGAGAGAGAGAGAAAAAAAATAGTATTAAAATGAAGAATATTTTTTTCGTTCATCAATGTTGATACATAGTTCAACTCTGTCACAGACAAAAGATAGGATTGGAGTAATAATAATAATGAAAAAATTATTTAAAACATTAAAAAAAAATAATTACCGGTTTCCTCGAACTGGTTGTAGTAGATTGTTCTTTTCTCTTGGCTTCCTCCAATCTGGCTTTCCTGTCAGCTTTTCTTTCTTCAAGCCTTGCCAACTTTAAATCAACACCAGCCATGAGGCCTGGACGTCCTTTCTGTCGTTGTAATTCGAGATTGAATATCTTCTGTTTTAGTCATTTGTGATACAGCATCTGCAGCAGCATTGTCAAATAGATATTCTAGCTTAGATTTAAATGCAAGTTCACGTTCTTCTTGAATTTTGGATTTCCGTGAAGAGCACTAACCACCATTACTAAACAAACAAACTTTCAATAGGAGATGGAGTGCTACAGAGAAATTTTTCTGATATATTGTTAAGAACTTGGTCTTTCAGCATTATTATGGTGAACCCTCTTTGGTAAGGTTCGCAGCTTCACTGAAGTTCAAACCAACTTTAATACTACTATATTAAACTTCAAAGCTTAAGCCTCTTTTTGATGGAAGTTTACTTCCTGTTATTTGATGGGAAGGATATCCAACTAAATAAATTTTGGTTTGGACACGAATACGAACACCGGTTGAAGTGGGAGGCGGGGACGCCATACATAGTATAATAAAATAAAAAAGTACACACTTAATATTCATATAATACAATAAAAATAATGTTTGGAAATTAATAAACTGGGTAACCAATCTGAAAATACAATGCAAATTATTTTCATCACTTCGGAGTGCAAATCTTGGAGTAATAATAAAAAGAAAAACAACGAAAAAAAAACAATGCCTTATTTATGCCACGTACATGACTGAAATAGACCTGAATATGTTCAGGTATATCTTGCTGACTAGACTAGGAGCAAAAAGTAGGTGCTCACTTTAAAAGCTAATATTGTCAGCTTTTAAAATGAGCCCTTATTCCTCTTCCCTCTCTACATTACGGTTATCCAGCAAGTATGTATATATATATATATATATATATATTTGGTAAAATGCCTAATTTGTCCCAAAACTTTTAGATCCGTTTCAGGATAAAATTCACCTTGATTTCTACGCTGAAATACTTTTGGGGATCCTTTTTTTTACTAATGTATGCATACTTTTGGCCAATGGCCCGAAAGAAAAGTAAAAATTTTTTTTTTTCTAATAATAAAATTGTTTGGAACAGGTCCTATATATATATATATTAAGTATATATATAATATATATATATAATATATATATATATAATATATTATATTATATAATATTATACTATAAGATATAGTATATAGATATATATAAACGAGATTATAAATAATCAGTAAATAAATAAAAACGAACGCTTCTTAAATTGCTGCTGCATTGCCGGTAAAGAAGGAGCAAGAAAAACAAATAGAAGGTTAAACAAGGTTTGTTTAAAATTTACTTGAAGGTCTTCTGAGAGAAGGTTAAACTGGATTTAACTAACAACTAATCAAACAAAAGTAAAAATGTTATTTAATAAAAGCAACATGCAAGCTGTCATTTGCAAATCAACAGCTGCCAGGAAATGGATGATAAAAATTATAAAAAAATTGCAAATAGTGAATAAACAAACTAGTGCAAGGATATTTTATGCCAATTTATATGGGAGGTATACAAAGCTACTATCAAAAATAAATTGTAGTGATATCCATGTCCTCTCTTTAACTCATACTGAAATTATACATGAATATAAGACACACATGAAGGGTGAGAGTAGAGCATCAACTGGCATATATATTTCATATATATATATATATATATATATATATACATATATATATATATCTCTATACTATATATATATATATATAATATATATATATATAAACATATATAAATATATATATATATATATAATACCAATAATGTATAATAATAATATGTATAATAATAATAATAATAATAATAATAATATATAACATATAATATATATATATAACATATATATACTATATATATATATCTTTTATGTTTAATAATATATATAATAATAATATGTAATAATATATAATATGTAATATGTAATAATATAATAATAATATGTGTAATATATGTATATATATAATATATATATATATATATATCATATATTTATATGTAATAACAATAATAATAATAATAATAACATGTATAATAATAATAATAACATAACAATAATAATAATAATAATAATAATAATAATAATATGTATGTAATAATAAAAGGTTATATATATAATAATAATATAATAATATATGTATATATATATATATATATATAT
>JABUQX010089882.1:42500-61099 GCA_015478945.1 Trachelipus rathkii
CTAAAATAGTCATGTCGGACTAAATTATATGTAACTGTGAATTCCCCCATTGAATAAACTGAGCTACAATTGCTACTCGCAGGGAAGGACGGCTTTGGGATCGGTGAGAGTAGTAACGGTCGTCGTAACCCAGTGATCTCCTTCAATGTCTACTAAGAGCAAGTGGGTATCTATTCGCGGCTGGACTTCATATCAAGGAAACAACCCAGCTGCACACTTACGATGGATCGCACGAATCCAAGAATCGTCGCAAGATATAGTAATGATGTCAAATCTGACGACTTAACGGTATAATTTTCAATCAAGTAACTATAACATTGTCTTGGCATTAATGAAGAACACGCACTTGAATATCTAAATACCCGCCACCCCCTTAGTTAACCAAAATAGAGCTCTCTGCATATCAATACGCCTTATATAAGAAAAAATGATTTTTTATGAAAGATGCCCGCTTTCCCCTATTTTTCCAGAAATGCATTTTAAGGAAAACATCATTTTCACTGCGTGGAATTGACATCAGAAGTCATCGAATGACTCGGTGTCATCAAATTTCTTGATTCAGAACAATATCCTTTATAAAATAAACAAAAAGGGTCGAATTAAATATTTGTCCAAACCGCGAATGTTCATAGATTCAGACCTTATTTCTAAACTTGTATGAAATCTCTCTTTTTGATTTATCTCCCTGTCCAACGCCTTTATTTTATTATCAATTTAATCTGCTAATTCATAAACGGATTCCTGAGTAACTTACCCAAACGAACCCATCAGATATTGAGTATTGTTTTACGCCATACAATTATTACGAAAATCCGCTAAAAAATTGAAATTACCATTATTTGACGACCCTCGAAAATGTCGTCCGAACAATGATAAATTATCCAACCCGGAGAAGCTGCACATTGAGCGCTCGGTCCTTTAATCAAAGTGCAATAGGTGGCATTTATTTTGTATCTCGCTAAATTCACACACTATTGTTAATCACGAGACACTTGTATCCTTCCTGCTCATAGAAAAAGCACACTTACATCTAATTCAGGACGCTTGAAAAAACAACAAAACCATACAATAATAATAAAACATGGAAACAAAAAATACAAAATAATAATCAATCCATGTTATAATAATAATAATAATAATCACCATAATAATCAAAAGTCAAATTCAATACAGGAAAATATCAGCATGGGAAATAAATAAACGCGTCCATCAAGAGAGAAGGCATACCGAAGCTATATCATGAGGCTTCCAGGCACACGAGGAGAGGAATCTCACAGAGAGCTCTCACGGCTCCACGGATCTAATCCAGACATTCAAAAGCTATACGATAATAAAATAATAAATTAAATAATTAAATAATGATAATAATAATAATAATAATAATAAACACTAATAATATACTATAATCAATAATAGATATAAATAAATTTATTATTTAAATAATTCCTTGCCAATTATCTAAACATAATTATGAAAATTCGCAGAAAAATATAAATAATATACAAATTACTCGCAAAGTAATCAATCTCAATGTCATCATCCATTCAACTCACAGGCCTAAAGATTAATCACACATATATAGTATTATATATAAATATTCATCCTACAAAATCATCAGTGACAAAGTATTATTTTCGGGTAATTTCATATGTAGAACTACGGGTTTAGTTCGCGATATGAGTGTATAAATGCTGCAATTGACCGCGCTATCGCGAGTAAAACCTAACCTCTTTAACAATAATTAATAATAATAATAATAAAACTTATAAATTAAATTAATAATAAATAAAATTAAAATATAATATAGATAATATATAATTAAAAAAATAATAATAATTAATATAATAATAATAATATTATAATAATTAATATTAATAAATTAAATATAATAATAATAATTAATAATAAAAATAATAATATTAATTATAAATAATAATATAATATATTATATATAATAATGTAATAGTAAATAATTATATAAATTAAATAATAATAAATATATTAAATAATAATAATAAATAATGTAAAATAATAATATATTATATAATGAAATAATAAATTAAATAAATAATATTATATAAATTAATTAAATTATAAAATTAAATAATAATTAAATAATAATAATAATTAAATAATATAAATAATATAAATTAAATAAATAATAATAATTAATATATATCTATAATAATAATCATAATAAATATTATTTTTTTTTTTATTTCAAATAAAAATATATTCAGAATAAGTTTATTACATATAAATTTTTAACCTGTGAACAACAACAAAGTAGCTTTAGATATCGATGCTGATCTCTTATTATTATAACATTTACAAAAAATGGCAAAAATTCGTGTACAAATACCTGAGATATTTACAATTTCACTCTATCTGAAAATTGAGGCTTACTTTGAGCTAACAATACAGTGTTGATGCTCCACTCATTTAGAGCCTACTCTGAGTAAATATATAACAATAACATTTATACATATAAATTATTATTATTATTGAGCATCATATATTATATATATAATATATAATATGATATATATATATATATATATATATATATATATATATATTATATTATATATATATATATATTATATAATATATATATATATATATATATATATATATATATATATATTATATATATATATATATATATCTATATATATATATATTAATATATATATAATATATAATATTATATTGGAACTCATGATTCAATACCGCCAGTACGTAAATTCTATCTGCCAGAGGCACATATTTGGTGCGAGTGTTTTTCTTATATGGTCACATGGAGAATTAAAACGCCTGAAGACTTAGTGAAGGAAAAGGAAAGCCTTATCGACGTCCTTCTGTGGTTCACAAGAAAATTTGTGGTTTTTCCGCGAGCAAACATTAACCTGGATATATCCCTACAAAGGTCATGATATGCAGGTTCACAATATTACAGTTTATTAATTTGTATTTGTTGGCGTCATGGATTACTGAATGCTTTCTTATAACTAATATATATATAGATATATATATATTATATATATATATATATATATATATATATATATATATATATATATATATATATATTATTATATTGTATTATATATATATAATATATATATATATATATATATATATATATATATATATATATAATTTTTGTCACCTCTGGTGGAAAAAGTTATAGGCCCTTGAAAGTCAAAAGAATTGCGAAGAAAATATAGTAAGAAAGTTTTCCAGTCTCTCCTGGTAGAATACATCAAAGAATGAGTATAGCAGTGGAGTTTGAGGTGAGGGAGCTGGAAGGAGAAAGGATGAGAAAAAGAAAAGTTGAAAAGAAAAGTTGTACGAGCTAAACTCACAAAGGGAGGATGCATTTAGAGAGAGTTTAGAAGAGTAGGCTTGCAAACTTAGCACGTTTCGAATTTTGACAATTCTAGCTTTCATACATCCGAACAGCTCCGATGTATCTGCTCCTAGGTCCGACATATTTCGGCTGAAAGCTACTTCACCACAATCAAAAGATTATTCACATTTATATTTATCTTTATAAAACAAAAACTGGTGAATTATAGTAAATATCAGCTAAAGTAAAATACTGTATATAATGTCAGTTCGGGCTAGAGTGAAGTGAACAAATCTTGGATAACTGTCATTCTATATTATTTGTTCACATTCCACAACAGAATAGCATCAAAAATTTCATTCCCATAAACTCCCCCCCCCCCTCCCTCGTTTGTTGGTTAGTTTGATTCTGTCGATTTGGCATCTTAAATGGTTATATCTTATGATACTTATGACAAGTTATTTTCGGTCATCTTATTATTACTATCTCTGTATAAGTATAGAGAGTTAAGTCTCGTAGTTACAAAAATTTTATAGTACTAAAGCAGTACCAAAGACCTCATCAGGTACCAAGCAGTGTATTTTCTTTCTGCTAAAAGTTAAAAGACTGTGCAATAGAACTTATATTACTCAAATGATATGAGAGATTCACAAGTTTACAGGTAGGTAAGAGCTTACAAAATACTCTTGAAGTTGGAAAGAATACTAAAAATATTAAACCAAAGAGCAAACATACCATACAGTACAAAAGTGCAGTATTTGAAATATAAAAGTATAGAATTGTAAGATTTAACTAGACCCATTTGAAACACAACTTGTTTGAAACGCTTAAAATATACTGCCTTGAGGTAGAGGTAAACTCGATACAAACTGTAATAAACCTTTTTTTCAAAAGCTGATGACGATATGCACCTACAAGTATGCTCTCGCTATGAGAGTTGAAAACGTCTTGTCCTCTATTGCTTGATCACAGACCAATTTCAAAAGCTCCATATTTAAAAATATCGTTTGAGTTGCTGATTCATATATCAATTGTAGTTTACAATTTTAAGAATAGGAAGCACTAAAATACATATACCTTTTCGTAGAACATATTTTTTCAATTTCATTTTCGTCTATATTTTTAGACTCGAAATTTCTTATGTGGAAAAGCTCGGAAGTTGCCGCAGCTTGCGTGGTATGCGGAAGAATACAAACGAGACTTTTACCTACTTGGCCTGAGTCTCTCGAGAAAGTAACAAGTTATCCTCTTAACTCTCTCGCACCTTTAATCGACAGTCTTTTAAGGTATTTAAAGATTTCTTTAATAAGTGCTTTTATTTTAGGTAATTTGCAGAAGTAGTGGTAAATTGAAAAGTTTTAAAGGTTGTCAGCTGTATTTTAAGTTGTTTTAATCTGAAAGTAGTATCTAATTTAGAAGTTTATATTATATATATATATATATATATATATATATATATATATATATATATATATATATATATTATAATAATTCAAATTAAGTTAAAATTAAAATTAATAAATTGCATATATATCAATACATACATTTATATATATATATATATATATATATATATATATATATATATATCAATTCTTGTTTTGCACACAAATTTATTGATTACATTATAGGCCATCAAATTTCTCTTCTCATAAGGAGCCTTTTGATCAAACTACAGGGATTGTAGACCCCGATACTCAAATAAGAACAAAACTAGGAGGTTTGATATTAGAAGAAAATCCTAGCACAGAATTTTTATGTAGCTCAAATCTAAAACCGGTGCCAATCGATGTAGAAGCAAATTATAATGGAGGTCTATATGATATTTTTGACTCCGATTCTACCGATACTGACGATTCGGAAATCGATGACTACATTTTTGCCAATTATGGCCATATTGTGAGGAATTTCATAAACAGACATTCTGCTTTCTCAAGGTTCATGCAGAGTAAGAATAATTGTAGTGTGTGCGTTTGCTTTCGGGTGTTAAGTTGCTTCAACGATTCTTTTTCTTTTCACTATATATGATTGGTAATAAAATAATATATTTCTAAGTGAAGTGACAATATGCTTAATCACCTTTAACATAATAATTAGTTGAATGTATATAGTAGTTGATCCTTGTGTGGGTTTGTATATGCATGTATGCTTGCATGCTGAAGGAACACTCAAAATTTGTCTTAATCTTTGACTTTCCTTTGAATTGTTACTCTTTTTTTTTATGCAACTACAGTGAGATAATAACTCACGTGTGGAAAGTGGTATCGAGTAACTTTTTTAATTTCATTATACCTTAATATTTATAGTTTTAAATAAATTTTAAACTAGAGAAAGAAGAGATAGCTATTAAAATATATTTGAAAACATCGTCATATGTTAAAGCTAAATTAAAATTACAAATTTATATTGAAATAACACTTTAATAAATAATAAATATATAAAAAAAAAAATACAATATTCAGTTAAACGTTTTTGTAGTTTAATTTTTAAGATTTGCAAATTATTTTTGATGTTTAAAAATTTTCCACTTCAAAATTAAGGAAAATAAGATTTCAAAATTTTTATACTTATATATTGATTTATTTATGATTTCTGGCTTTGATTTACTTTTAAGGCGAGTCACGATGTAGTCGTTGATTTTTAATTCTTTGACTGGTATGAAATGAGGGCTAGTAAAGTATATATATATATATATATATATATATATATATATATATATAGCCTATCCTCTTTTGCCCCAAGATATATATTTATATATATAAATATATATATATATATATATATAATATATATATTATATATATATATATATATATATATATATTATATATATATATATATAAATATTATATATATTATATATATATATATATATATATATCTATATATACTATATATAATAACTACAGTATATAGCTATACTTTCTTAATAGTAACAATAATTTGATATTTAATTATTAATAATAGTAAAATTATTAAAATTATATTTAATTTAATAACATAGTAATAATTTAACTAGTGACTATATATATCACCTAGACTCATATGAAATAGCTTTATATAAGTTTTAATACCTAACACATATAATTTAATGTATTAATATATAATACTAATTAATAACTTAAATCAGTGTGTTTTAAACTCGCATTACTACATAACATTTGCCACACAAGTAATAAGGTGATTAAATAATAAGAGATATGCACATTGAATAAAAATACAATAAGCCTTCACTTTAACGTTACAGTAACGTAAAATTTGACAAAACGTAGAAAAAATAGCCAAAGAATAACTCACATAATCAATAATAATAATAAATAATACATGTTAACTATCTTACATGTAAACAATACCATAATATATATATAGTGAATGAAGAATTCAGTCATACAGACACAGAATATAAAATAATTAATCAACACTACACTAATAGAGAGCATACATATAATGCGAGAGTACATACTCAATAATAATGAGCGACGGGTCCTACATACATGGTAATAAAAATAATAATCAGATAATAATTAATGAGTAAAGGGTTCATATAATAATATAATACCATCATAGGACCAGGTGGGCGCACAAACTAATAATAAGTACCACTAATAAACAAAACATCAATAACTAATCACACTCAGACTCATATATCTCTCCCAATATCATATCAAATCACACTATATTATATATTCTCGCCTACCTAGAGAGCCTCAAAATCATCAAACAATCTCCATATCAAGAATAATAATCATTCCGTTCACCGGAGAGACTAAGAGATCCACATACTTTTCTCTTCGGTCATCAAATAATTTTAAGTAGACTGTTCGCTATATTTATCCTCTGTTATCCCGAAATTTAAGTTAAACTCACATTATATAAAATAAAGACCGCTTAAACCAAATCACGATACTTAAATTCATTCAATATACTGAACTATATAATTCCAACAATAGACAATTAAAACATACATATATCACATTCAACATACTTTCATTAATAATAATTTCTATAATCAATTCAAGATAGCGCGAAAACTATCTATAAACAATCCAATACAACTAAATACTCTAAATAGATATACTATGTTACATCCATTTGGAGTTAAATTATTTTATAGGGCTTAGTAATAACAATTAATTATATTCAAACATTACCTACAATGATATCCTAAAAGATTGTCAATCAATCTAAGACCACAATTAGACATCTTTAAGATTACATTAAATATACTATTCTTAAATTACACTCATCAAAGAAACCTAATAAAGTTTCTTAATTGAATATAATCCATAAATAATAATAATAATAATAATAATAATAATAATAATAATAATAATAAAATATAATAAATAATGAATAGATAGAAATAAAATACAATACACTAGGTAACAACATACACATAACTACAGTAAAAATAAGTAAAGATAAACATCTTAATGCGCAACCTCGCGACATTAGTACTCGTTAAGGTATCACCACTAATTTACCCATATATATCACAATAATAATACTAAAATCAGAATATATAAAATTTAGACACACCAAGCTAAACACTCATTATAATCATGCACTCAATATTCCAATTTCCTACTAACATTAATAATCTCTAGTCATGCATCCGATTACATACACTCCACTTTACTCAAAATTAATAATACACTCAAAATACAACAATTAAATAATCTAAATAATAAATATTTAATAAATCTACAAGATCACATACACTTAATGCATATACACTACTTTGATCATAATACATTAAATAATAATCAAATATCTAAATCAATATATAACTATAATTTCAAAGAACTACAGAGAAAACTTGATCACGGAAAGTAGCATCATAACACTAAAATAATAAACATTAATACTAATACATTAATATTAAACGTTTAACTATATTTCAAAATTCCCTACTAATATATAATAAACAAATACAACTATAATAACTATATGACAAAATCTATATAATCCAATCATGAGAAACCTTAAAATTTCTCATCTCTAATCTAGATTAATATGTATTCTATAAGATAATAAAGTCACAAAAATAAATATTAAAATCAGTCAAGCATATCAGCAATATGGGTTAAGGAAAAAGATAAGGAAAAGAAATTTATACGCACCAGCTTCATGAACACACATCCATCATACAATATATGATTAATATACACTCATATACATTACATAATCAACACTCCAATAATTAATTATCCAATGCACATATAATTTTCAGAGTTGATAGGATTATGAACTTCTTTTTATTAAGCCATTAAGTCTCACACAATATATTACCAAATATATATATAATAATAATATATTAATAAATATATATATATATAATAAATATAATAATAATAATAATAATAAAATAATTAAATATAATTAATATTAATGATAGTTAATAGTTATAAGCAGGATTAGAATACGTTTATATTTTGCAATAAGCTGGCATTGAGATCAAAATCATTAGTATTGAGGATTTTTGAGCGTAGTTAACCAAGCTATAGTGATTTATTATTTATTAGGTATAGTATTTATTAATAATTTTATACAACTTGAAATATATAAATATTAATATTCCACTTTTGTTATTCAAGATGTTGTTAATAATATTATAATAATTAATATAATAATAATATAATATAAATAATATATAACTAATAATAATTAAATTAATAATAATAATAATAATAATAATAAATATAAGTTTTAATTCACTATTTATATCTTAAGTTAGAAGTTAATTCGAAATACAATATATTCTATTACTATTCTCACTATCTCCAATCTGGATCAAGCTATTAGGTTATATTGTTATTATTATTATTATTATTATTATTATTATTTAATATATATTAATTACATCTAATAATAATAATAATAATAATAAATAATAATAATAATAATAATAATAATAATGATAATACATTATATAATAAATAATCACAACTAGATAATAAACATAATAATATATCATAATCTTACAACTCTACTTATATTGATATAATCATAATACATAATAATAATATAATAATAATTTACTAAATAATTAATCAAATTCGAAAATTGATAGTCAATTGATGGAATACAGAAATATTCACAACAAGAGAACTAATGATAATTATAATAATAATAATAATAAATAATAATAATAATAATAATAATCAAATCACATCATAATAATAAAAATAATAATAATAATAATAAATATAATAATAATAATAATAATAATAAATCCAATAATCAAGTCATTAATAAATCATATTCTCTCACACATTCCATTAGATCCTCCCATCATGGCAGAACATTTTTTGATCAGGTTGACTCCGAAGGCAAAGGTTGCTATCAAATCTGGTAATGTGTTCAATATTTCCACTTGGTCGGAAAAACATAAGAACACACTTTTCCCCCTACTATAGTTACTTACTACGGTAATATATATATATATATATATATATATATTAATTTTATATTTATATATCTATATATATATATATATATATATATATATATATATATATATATATATATATATATATATATATATTTATATATATAATATTTTTTTTTTTTTTTTTTTTTTTTTTTTTTTTTTTTGTTACAGATCACCCACAATTCACGGGCTGGGCCCTTTTCAAGGAGTTGGCAGGAAATAAAATACCGGAAAGCACACCCAAGGCCCAAGCCTAAACGCAAATCTCTCAGGTGTGCGCAGACATAGGTTTTTAAAGAGAGGAAGATAAATACAGTTAGAAACAGAAGATGGCAAGGAGTTCCACAGAAGAGAAAGTGGCTGGGAAAGAGGGAGGCACCACAACGACCGAGTCTGGGATTTATGCTCAGGCAATGTCATGCGAGAGCATGGCAAACCCTTGTATTGCGAGGGCGACGCAATGGAGGTGGAATCGAGTGGCCAACTCCTCTGAGCATCTACGTTGTAGTCACCTATAGAAACAAGAGATAGTGCGCCAAACGTCACGTCGCAGAGATAGAGGGTCCAAGAGAGTTAGAAGTAGGGGACAGTTAATTAGTCTCTTAGCTTTAGACCTTAAACTCTGTCCAATAGAAGGGTGGAGCCGGAGCCCCCCCAGATGTGAGAACAGTACTTCCAAACAAGGGCGAATAAGGCCTTATATAACTGGAGTAAGCTTGTGCAGAAGAAAAAAATTCCCAGCCACCATGAACAGAACTCCCAGTTTCTTTGAGGCCCCTTAGCAACCGTTTGTGATATGCAGGTTTCCAAAGAAATAATTGTTTTTTGTTTATCGTTCAGACCAAGAATGTTATGTTGTCAACAGGTGAGACGTTGAGAACCGCCGAAAAAGATAGGAAAGTTAGGAGGTGTTTTTGAGAGGAGAGATGTAAAGTAGTTGAAGTTTTCAAAGAGTTGGAAATTTCCACAAGGTTGGGTGGCGGCCCCACCGGGAAATCCCATCCAGGTCGGCAAGAATAGAATCAGAAAGCTGAAGACCAGAGTGGCAACCTCTAGATGCAAAAGAGGGAGCAGAATATTATGAATAATGAAGATAATTATGTGAAATGAAAATGGAGAGATAATTAGAATGAATATATCATATGAGCATATAGAGTGAACAAGAGATTATGAGAGGTACGCTAAAGTGAAGATATATAGAGTTAATAATTTGAATAGAAAAATATAGTAAAGAATAATAAAAAGATATAGTAGAGAGATAAATACATGAACCTTGAAGAGAGTAAAAACAATAAAATAATACATATAGTAACTAGGCTAAAGTATCGCAATAAAAGTTTTATTGTATTACAGATCTTTCCGTACACTTTGTACAACATTCGTTTTAATAAGATTCATGTCACTTGATTTTATTGGAAATGTATCAACGCCAGGCAGAGATTAAACTGATCGAGAGTAGTAATAGCAAAGGTAGAAGGTAGGGAGACACACAATATGTGTAAGGAGAAGCTATGCTGAGGCAGTTATGTGCGACGCGCTCATGCCTATAATCTTTCACGAAATCAGGGGGAATGCCTTTAATTAGAGTACACTCGAGTGCCACCATAACACTCATACGCGTAGTGCACTCCTCCATAGGTCTTTCCTTACGAGTTGTGCGAGAAATAATGTACTCCGCTAAAAAAATTCTATGAGTAACTCTAATAGTGAGGATAGTGTAGCTAGGCTTTATATCTTTACCTATGATGTATGACTCTCTCTCGCTGGACGTCTTTGAGTAGAGAAGAGTCAATGAGCTGTTAATAACAAGGTATCTCTCATAGACACTGCATCTGATAAAGATAGGTGAGAGTGTATGTCTTTAAACTTAAGAAGTGATGTTGTTACCGGAAATTGAGAGTTAGATGCATAAGGACTGTCTATTGCAAAAGACTCCTTATAAGAGAGTTATGCAAGTTATAAAAAGATGGTTATGTAGCTATTATAGTTGATGACGAAATAGTTAGACAGCAGGAGGTGAATATGCACCTGTCTTTTTTATTCGGTGCGTATTTGGGTTGGACATATGCGCGCTTGGCGCGAGCTAACATGAGAGCAGGAAATGCTCACAATATAATGTATAAGTGAGAGAGCATATGAGCAGTAGTGAGATATGCATCGAGAGAATGGAACAGGGGCCTCTGCTTCAGTCTAGAGTAAAGCTCAACGAAGGAAATGTATTTTGTCTCACACTTCTGGAAAGATCAGTGGGAGTGAGCACATAAGTGCTCACTCTTCGCTAGGTGCCACTATAGAGCCTTCACCCAGACTAGTCTACACACTATGCTTCATTAGATCAATCTGCTAGATATCCCTCAATATCACCGCACATGCGCTAATCACGGGAAGCACGAGACTAATTTATGGCAGAATGCTGTCTTCGATGAGTGTACGCAGAGTGATTAGCAAGAGATGGAGGTGTGATTGTCTCAGTGTATGTTATAGTCCAAGTGTAGTAGAATTGTTTATGATTGACTAAAAAGGAGGCACAGAGAGGATGAGTGATAAGTTATTGCTCTTGTACTATTTCTAAGGTAGAAGTTTATGAGTGTATATATAAGCTTAAAGAATCCCGCTCAGCAGTGTGCGAGATAATAAGTGAGGATAGGTGTTAAACCTAGGCGTAGTTTATTTCTTAGCAAAATAGTAATGATTATGAGAGGAGTACTCTTTAATTCTACTTAGAGAGTACAGAGATGATGTCATAGGCCAGAACAAAAATATGCTATTATACTAAATAAAGGTCGTGTGAAATAGTGCACATAGTCATTAAGGTAGTATTGTACAGGAGAGATAACTGTTTCCTTTTAGTAGAAAAGGGAGGCCGAGCTAGTCCACTTAGCCTGTCGAATAGAATTACGTTCGTGCGGTAGAGGCACCACGATATTCTCCTGATGTGTCATTATGATCAGTTGATCCAGAGACACATAATTTTCAGTCACAGAGCTCGCTCACGAGAATAGAAGCAGTATAGAGCTTTTGTGTACTCCTTACTAGACCTTCGAGTAGTATTTCGCAAAACTGAGTTGTCAGTCGCTCGCTGAGATTATTCTCGCGGAACTGACACACATATTTCTCACTCAATCATTTTTCTTCAGAAGTATATGATGATCAATTGTATCAAAAGCTTTCGTAAGATTTCCAATAGAATAAGCGCTGATGAATTTTATGTCATATTTTCATATCTTTTGCCACGAGGTCAAACAGCAAGGGCTTCAGTTGTAAGACCTATTTTATTATCTTAAAGCCAATTGAAGGTCATTAAGAAGTTATTCATATAAGGTAATTCTGTCATGCGCTTCACATAATTTTTTTCAAATAATTTGCTAATCGTATGTGATACGTGCCTAGTGGTTAGAGCATCCCGGTATTGTTAACTATGCGACGGCGGAGGTCAATGTTCAGAATCCCGCTGATGGAGCGTAAAATCTCCTTTGGACTCATTTATTTAACGAGGAAAGATTTTTAAATGAACGAGTCACAGAAGATTTTACTTCTTCATCAGCGGATTCGAAACACTGGACCTCGCGTTGCTGAGTTAACAGTAACCGGACGCTCAAACCACTAGGCCATCCCACGTCACCAAAAAAGACGCTTCAAGCGTAGTTTTCAAGCACCCCACGGCTGGATTCTTTCGCTCGATGAGACATAAAATAGTGAGATAGAGTATCTACACAGAGATAGGCACTATGAACGCCGCCTCATCACCCCTATCTATAACTGTGTACAGGCGTTCACGAACGATTTTTAGCCCTCCTCATCTCTTTCCAGCCGGTGAGGATTGCGAGAGACTCGTCTCGCGAGAGCACGCTCGGCACAGAGATTTTCGACCTTTGCGAGAGAGCTATGTTAAGCAACAACCGAGAATAAGCCTGTAGCAAAACCGCCACCTAGCCCAATATTAGCATCGATGTAAAGTCGCCAAAGATACCGAGCTACAAATATATATTATGAGGAGAGGCATTTGAAGAGTAGATGTCTCTGTCTTTAGAGAGGCCAACACAGTTTTAAAACGGTAATGTTTTACACTATTGCCTCACAATAATATAGTGTGCGTGAGCAGACTCAAGAGGTCCCTGGCCGCACTAGTGTATGAGGAATAGACTGAGGTTCAACAGTAATGAATTTCTAGACGCAATGTAGCATTAGTGGCGCATGGAAAGACTCTCTATACAGATCAAAGCACGTGGTATCAAGAATTGGTATAGGACCGTATCTCTCGGCGGTGTATTTCCTCTGATGGTGTGAAGGATACTCGTATAACTCTGGAATTACACTGCTTACTCCACGCATAAGTCAGTCTCGACAGAAATGTATCTCGACACAATATGATTAAGTATATATCGGCCCTCTTCATACACACTCCTGCACTTCAATGATGATTTTTTGATAGAAGGAGAGGCACCCCAACCACGGTTTCTCACTGATTGATCGACGCATATATATTTGAAATTGAGCGCGAGTACTTACATAGATAATCTCAGACGCCATTTTGGAGCGCCGAGAACGTACACTAGTTTCTCTAATAAATGGAGAGTTCACAGAGTAAAGTTTCTCTAATAAAGCACGCGTCGCAATACATTCTCGATTTCACGTTAGTAGTAGAGATGAGCATGTTAGACTAGATCAAAATAATACAAGATAAATAGGATATAGTTATAGTAAGTGGAGAGAGAGTAAGAGATTTAATATTAAGCATCAAATAATAGACAATCGAGAAAATTATATAGTGAGATTGGATGATTCAACTGATTATTTAATATATATTTAAATTCATTATATATATATTAATTAATTTAAATTATTAATTAATTATTTATTATATTATTAATTAATAGTTTAATTAATTTTATTATTTAATTATTTATATTATATATTATTAATTATATATTATTAATTATTATATTTATTATATATTATTTATATAATATTAATTTATTAATTATTAATATTATTTTAATATATTATAAGATTTAAATATTTATATTTAAATTTATTAATTTATTATTAATTTTATTTATAGTATTATATTATTTATATTTATTATATTATTTATTATATTAAATTATTATATTATTATATATTATATATATATATTATATAATTATATTATTATATTAATATTTAATTATTAATTATTATTATTATTATTGAATATTCAGTCATCGTATGTGACTGTATTCAAGGATAGGATTATTTGAGTTCGACCGAGAGATCTCACTTTCTCACATACGAGAGGAACGCTTGTTCAAATCTCATTCACTACGCCGTAAGCTAGATTGGATTATGTTTTATTATTATCTTTCCTATCTTCAGACTGTATTGAATCTTATCTCCTGTCTAGGCACTGCCTCTATTATAGTCATATATGATTATCAATCATAGGTTTGAATAGAAGTACTTATTAATCTTGAAACTATTTCATCAGAGATCTATTATATAAGTGTTCTTTAGAGTCTAATTTTCATTTTAGAAAATAATATGTTATTATTTATTATATTTTAATTAATATATATTATTTGACATAGTATCATTATTAACTATAACTTTTGGATTCAGCTGAAAATCTCATCTCAAGTTCACCTTATATATACATAATTATACTATATTGAAATTAAGAGTACTCCTTGGACTAAAGATTGTAGTCTTATTATCTAGTTCATTCTCACTCTGATCGTCCATATAACATATACAATCAGTCAATTAGTTATTATCATATCAGTCAGTATCAGATTAATCCTATTTATATGTCATGTATTAATCAGATCTCAAGATTCAGAGATTTATTCACTTTAATATCAAGAAATTGAATGCATTAATTATTATGTATTTTTAAGTGATTAAATTATAGTCTAACTTTTAAAGAATGTAATTTCAGCCCTATTAATTCTGGAAGACTTAAGCGCACAAAAGCTAAGCAACTTGGCATTAATCAGAGTGAGTTTCCGTGATTTTAAGGTATTTGCGTAATATCATCAATTACTTGAAGTAAGTTAAATATATACATTATTGAGTCGGAATAATATAATTCACTGAATTCAGTTATTATTATGCCTATTATTATTAACTCGTTGAGAGATATTAATTATTATTATTACTCCCTATTTTTATATATATATTAATTATATATTATATATATATAAATACTTATTATATTACTATTTATTATTATATTAATATTTTATTTATATATTATATATTATATATTATAATTAATATTTTAATTTAATTTATTTAATAATTATTATCATTCATTATTAATTATATTTAATATTATTATTTATATTAAATTATTATATTATTATTATTATTATTAATATTATTATATATTATTTAATTAATTATATTATTATTTAATTTATACATTATGTTTTTTACGGTAATTATTATTATTAGTATATTATTATTTTATTATATATCATAAATAATTATCATTTTATTATTATTATATTATATATGTTATTAATTATATATATATATCAAAAGCCTCCTTTTTAAATATGTAATGTATTTAACCTGATATATTTATGCAGAACACGAAGTCGATTATGTCATATTAGTAATTTTTTTATCATGATATTATTTTCACATGGTCAACATAATTGGAGTATTGCCATATATTTGATTAATTATATTAAATCTAATTTCAAAGGATTTTAAAGTCTCAATTCTATTTCTATACGTGATAAAGGAAAATTACCTATTATTCACATATATTATTATTATTTATTATTAATTATTATTATTATATTATTATTATATTATTATTAAATATTATTATTATTATTATTATTATTATTATTTAATTATTATTATTAATATTATTATTTATTATTATTATTATTTATTATTATATTATTATTATTATATACCTTAACTTCAATGTAAAAATAATTCAAAAAAAATGGGCGAATCTATGGGATCACCTTTAGGACCAACTTTCGCAGATTTCTACATGTTCATCGGTAGAAAACAAAAAATTTTAATGAAAAACGCCCCATTCAATCCTTCCTTTTACATTCGATACGTAGACGCGACACCTTTGTAAATATTTAACGATTCCAGAACATATTCAAGAATTCCAAATCCAAATTAGAAGATCTCAAGTGGTTTAAAATTTACTTTTGAAAGACCAAAAAATAACTACATTAATCTTAGATTTCAATATGAAAATTAAAGAGGATGGAAAAAATTGGATAGAAGCGTCTACATTAAATCTAACAGATAAAGGAACATACTTGAATTTTCGACGTCTTTCACTCCTCTAAACTACAAAATTCCTACCATAAAGACTTTAGTTCATCGAGCATTTAAGATATCGTCTGAATTGACCCTTTTTGAAAGAAATTAAAGAATAACACAGAATCTAACTAAACATAACTTCCCCCAAGTATAGTATTAAAATCGCCAAGATGGTCAAAAGAGTCAGGGAGTCTCTGCAGAGCATCACTAGAGTCAGAGAGGAAACACGCATATGTGGGAGAGAGGAGTCTACCAATCAGCCGTCCCCCCACTTCTGAATCCCAGAAACAGTCGCTCGGAGCCCACTATATAAAAGAGAATATAAATAAAAAAAAAAAAAATAATTAATATAAATACAAAATTACAATAATAACATAAATTAACATGGAGAGTATAAATAATCAATTGCAACGATGTGGCACTTTTTCACATATATACGATTCAAGAGTAATTCAGGAGAGTTTATAAAGAGTTAATATCTTATACAAAGAGTCAGCAAAGTTGAAACATGGAATATAAGACGGCGGAAAAGGAAGGTTCTTCAAGTACTGTAAATATTTCGGAAATTGATGCGAACATTTATTTATATGTAACTTCGCTTCTTATATAAGGATATAGGTAGACCTATGAGCACATCTATAGTCTTCTTATACTCGTTAGAAAGCGCTTTATATCGTGAGATATAGTGGTAGTAAGTAAGTAATCATGAGTATGGTTGTACCTGAAATTTTATTTCAATATTATTATCTGTAAAAGTGGATATAAACGTACCTCACTTAATCGGATAACTCAACATACGAGATATACCTACTCTAAATCATGTAAGAATGTCAGCTAACAATATATTGATATAATATAATATATATAACCCGAGCATATTATTACTATTTCAATCAATTTTTAATAGAGATACATACCACAATATATATCCCGTATAAACATGCATATAGAGACGGAGTTACTCCTGCCCTCCCCCACACTCCTCACTCCAACATAAACTAGACAATAATCAGAATTATTAATTTGAATAGATTCTCGAGTAAGGACGACGCGCCACTCGTTTCTGAGTCTAATACTCTTAAGGGAGAAACATAGAGAGTCGAAATGAGTCAATAAATTATTACACAAATTATATGAGACAGCGATATGTTCTAAATATTTATTTAGAACATCTTTTTGTATACCAAAAGCTCAATTAATTTTTCATAAGATAATATTAGAAACTTACCTTCGTTGAAATTTCTATCCTATAAACATATATTACCATATAATTTTTAATTTTAATATTTAATTGATTTATTTAATCTATCTACTTGACTAAGTCTTCCACACAACTACAACTATTAAACCTTTACTTTTATACAACAGAGGATATTTAGTATTAAATATATTAATATATTATTATTACATAATTTATTTATTCACTGCCATTTTGTAAATAATGTCCGAATGTAACGAAAAAAACACATATAGAGGAGCACATGGTGACAACTAAAGCGTCTATTAAGTTTGGGCAAGTTTTGTTTCTTTCTC
>JABUQX010089883.1:0-17500 GCA_015478945.1 Trachelipus rathkii
AGAGGAATATGTAGAATCATCAATTTTGTTTGAAGCTTTTAGTTTTCTGAGTAATCTATTCAATTTATCCTCAGTGGAATGTATGATTTTATGACAGTCTCCAGTTATGACTTCAAATTTAGTTAAGTCTGAAAGAATATTTAATACTTTTTCAATGTAGTCTCTTTTGTCCAGAAGTACAATACCAGCTCCTTTGTCAGGTTTAGTAATTATAATATCATTATTGTTTGAAAGTTCCTTTAAGTTTTGGATATCACTCCTAGAAAATACATGAATAAGATTCTTGGGATTAAATTTGCGAAATGAAGTGAACGCTAAATTTCTAATATCGTTGAATACCGACTTTTGTTCACTTAAGAAAATTTATACAAAGGAGAAACGTTCAATTTCCGTAGTAGTTTTCAATAGGAAGAAAAAAATTTGCAAAATATTTAATTTCGAGGAATAAGTTCAAAATTTAAGCCTTTAGCAAGAGTGTTCATTGTACTTTTATTAGGCCTAAAGGAGCTATAATTAAAAATAACCGAATTTGAATTAATATTCTCTTGATTTGAAGAGATTCCTAAGGATAAAAGCTTTTTATCATGAGCAGTCTTGATAGTTGACGAAGTGTTATCTGCAGTTCTAGACAAAATGCGACCGGCAAATATGAAGTCAAGGCAAGAAATACTGCTTTGAAGGTCATTAGAGAGTTTGTTAACATTTTCTGATGTAATTCTAATTATCCTCTCCTTATTTACAATTTCATTGTTTAGGAGAATCATTTGGCATTTCTTGTATGTTTTGGAACCATACATTCGTTTATTCCATAATTTGAAAAAAATGAATTTAGGAAATATTTTGTTAAGTTTACAGGTCTTCAAAAATATCAAGTCTCGTTGAAATTTTGTCTTCTTAATCGTTACTTTTTCAAGTTTTCTAAATATAATAAGAGTTGGTCTTCCATATTTAGTAAGTAGAATTTTAGATATAGGACCTCGACAATTGAGGCGGAATTTAATAATAGCAAGAATGACCAAGACATATTTAAACATTTTAAAAGAAATATTTATTACCGACTAGTTTCGGGTAAGGCAACAGCTTCCCATTTTCAAGGTTGAGAATACAATGATAAGTATTATACAAAACAAATAATATAAACTAAAATAAATAATATTAAACTTATTGATAAAGAATGATTAAAGTATAGAATAGTGAAAAAGTTCACGAATGAGACAAAATTTCACGTTCAGTAGTATTAAGCTGAATTAAATATTTAGAATTTTCTGATAAATTTTGGATTATGATGCCAAATATATAAGGATTCCAACAAAAGAAGGTCAGGTTCCTCAGCTTGGGCTAATATACTATAATTGTTATCATGTATATGATGGTTTTCATGGAGAGAATGAGCATTTATAGCCGAAAAGGGAGGATGGTGAAGATGATCTAGGGTTCTAAATGATATACCCTTATGTTCTGCAATACGTGTGGAAAGGTTTCTAATAGTCTTTCCTATGTAGGTGGCATCACAGTCACCACATTTATATTGAAAAATTATTGAAGAACACAGAGGAATAGGAAGTTTATCTTTGAATCTAAAATAACTTCCAATTTTCATTTAACTAGAGAATATTAATTTAAATTTGAACTGAGGAAAGTTTCTTTTTAAAAGTAAATCAATTTTACGTCGAATTTCATAACTCATTCTTCCCATGAAAGGTAACTTCATATACAGGATATCCTTGGGAACAATCATCCGAGTAAGAGGTTTATTTGTAAATTTTGAAGAAAGTAGTTTACGGAAAGTTTTATCAATCAAAAATTCTGGGAACCCATTCTTCATAAATAACGATTTCAGGAATTCTAGTTCATTTGAAAAATTGACATAAGAGGATGAAATCTTGTATCCTCTATCAAAAAGTGTCTTGATTAAGTTAATTTTAAAAATATGTGGAATGAAAGAATTAAATTTAGTTGTCAATCCATTAAAAGTAGGTTTTCTGAAAACGCTAGTGTGGAATTTGTTGTCATCCTTATATACTTTGATGTCAAGAAAAGCCAGACAATTATCCTTCTTAACATCAACCGTGAATTTGATATTCGGATGTTTGGAGTTCATGTATTGTAAAAATTTGTCAATATGATCATTAGACTTAAAAAGAAGAAAAGAGTCATCAACATATCTTTGATAAAGTATAGGTTTAAATTCATTAGGGCATTCATTAAGCCAAATTTCTTCATAAAAACACATGAAGATGTTGCTAAGAGTTGTTCCTAAAGGACTACCCATAGCAACACCATCAATTTGTTTATAAAAACCTCCATTGAATAAGAATATTATATCCTTCGTTGATATGTAGAGTAACTCTCTAAAACTTTGCAAATCAAGGCCATGAACTGTTGACGAATTCTTAAACAAAGAATTTAAAATGATTTCTAAAGTCTCTTCTAATGGCACATTATTAAATTAGCATTGAGCATCAAAGCTTGCCATATGATATAAATTTGCATTAGGAAAATTTATTATTTCGTTGACGAAAGAAAAAGTATCTTTAATAGTGTAAAGATTTCTCGTTAAATTTTCTAAGGTAGGGACGAAAAATTTTGATAGTTTATAATTAATAGTGCCAATAGCAGATAAAATAGGTCGAACCGGGCAGTCAGGTTTATGTACTTTTGGCAGTCCATATAAGATTCCAGGCTTGGCACCGGAGGAATAAAGAGAGGAATATGTAGAATCATCAATTTTGTTTGAAGCTTTTAGTTTTCTGGGTAATCTATTCAATATATCCTCAGTGGAATGTATGATTTTATGACAGACTCCTCCAGTTATGACTTCAAATTTAGTTGAGTCTGAAAGAATATTTAATACTTTTTCAATGTAGTCTCTTTTGTCCAGAAGTACAATACCAGCTCCTTTGTCAGGTTTAGTAATTATAATATCATTATTGTTTGAAAGTTCCTTTAAGTTTTGGATATCACTCTTAGAAAATACATGAATAAGATTCTTTGGATTACAGTTGGCGGTGAGTGGCAGCTACTACAGCAAATACGATGCGTTTAAAATCAAGAGGCGTTTTTCTGAAAATTTAAACAAACCGCTATTTTTCCTTGATTATGACCTCGACCAGTTTTCAGAAAATATGAGAGCTCGAATTTTCGTAATATTACAACGTGAAATGATTTTTCGGTTCTTCTGTAAGTTGAACTATAAGAACAGCTAAAGGAGCTATAATTAAAAATAACCGAATTTGGATTAATATTCTCTTGATTTGAAGAGATTCGTAAGGATAAAAGCTTTTTATCATGAGCAGTCTTGATAGTTGAAGAAGTGTTATCTGCAGTTCTAGACAAAATGCGACAGGCAAATATGAAGTCAAGGCAAGAAATACTGCTTTGAAGGTCATTAGAGAGTTTGTTAACATTTTCTGATGTAATTCTAATTATCCTCTCCTTATTTACAATTTCATTGTTTAGGAGAATCATTTGGCATTTCTTGTATGTTTTGGAACCATACATTCGTTTATTCCATAATTTGAAAAAAATGAATTTAGGAAATATTTTGTTAAGTTTACAGGTCTTCAAAAATATCAAGTCTCGTTGAAATTTTGTCTTCTTAATCGTTACTTTTTCAAGTTTTCTAAATATAATAAGAGTTGGTCTTCCATATTTAGTAAGTAGAATTTTAGATATAGGACCTCGACAATTGAGGCGGAATTTAATAATAGCAAGAATGACCAAAACATATTTAAACATTTTAAAAGAAATCTTAATTTATTGACAGAACTAGTTTGTTTAAGGCTACAGCTTCCCATTTTCAAGGTTGAGAATACAATGATAAGTATTATACAAAACAAACAAAATAAAAGTAAAAAATATTATATAAAATAGTTGATAAAGAATGATTGAAAAGTATAGAAATACTGAAAAAAGTGTCGGTGGACGAATGAAGACAAAATTTCACTTTCAGGAGTATGAAAAGCTTTAATATAAAATTTTCATTTAATTTTGTTTAAGATGCAAATATATAAGGATGGGTCCGAACAAAGAAGGTCAGGTTCCTTCAGCTGGGCCTAATTAATACTATTAATTGTTATCAGTATATGACTGGTTTTCAATGGAGAGAATGAGCATTATAGCCGAAAAGGAGGATGGGAAGATGATCTAGGTCTAAATGATATACCCTTATGTTCTGCAATACGGTGTTGGAAAGGTTCTAATAGGCTTTCCTATGTTAGGTGGCATCACGAGTCACCACATTTTATGAAAAATTATGAAAACACAGGAGAGAAATATGAAGTGTAAGTTTGCATCAAAAATTATTTCCAATTTTCATTTCACTAGAGAATATTAATTTAAAATTTGAACTGAGGAGAAGTGTTCTTTTAAAATAAAATCAATTTTACGTCCGAGATTCCATAACCATTCTTGCCCATGAAAGGTAACTCATATACAGGAGTATCTCGTTGGAACAATCATCCGAGTAAGTGGTTTATTTGTAAATTTTGAAGAAAGTAGTTTACGGAATGTTTTATCAATCAAAAATTCTGGGAACCCATTCTTCATAAATAACGATTTCAGGAATTCTAGTTCATTTGAAAAATTGACATAAGAGGATGAAATCTTGTATCCTCTATCAAAAAGTGTCTTGATTAAGTTAATTTTAAAAATATGTGGAATGAAAGAATTAAATTTAGTTGTCAATCCATTAAAAGTAGGGTTTCTGAAAACGCTAGTGTGTAATTTGTCATCCTTATAGTATTTGATGTCAAGAAAAGCCGACAAATTATCCTTCTTAAAACGATCAACCGTGAATTTGAATTCGGATGTTTGGAGTTCATGTATTGTAAAAATTTTCAATATGATCATTAGACTTAAAAAGAAGAAAGGAGTCATCCACATATCTCCTATAAAATATAAGGTTTAAATTCATTAGGGCATTCATTAAGCCAAATTTCTTCATAAAAAACATGAAGATGTTGCTAAGAGTTGTTCCTAAAGGACTACCCATAGCAACACATCAATTGTTTATAAAACCTCATTTGAATAAGAATATTATATCTTTCGTTGATATGTAGAGTAACTCTCTAAAACTGTTGCAAATCAAGCCATGGAACTGTGGACGAATTTTCTTAAACAAAGAATTTAAGAAATGATTTCTATAAGTCTCTTCAAGGCACATTACTTCTCTTAGCACAGAGCATACAAAGCTTGCCATATGATATAAAATTTGCATTTAGGAAAATTATTATTTCGTTGACGAAAGAAAAAGTATCTTTAATAGTGTAAAGATTTCTCGTTAAATTTTCTAAGATAGGGACGAAAATTTTGATAGTTTATAATTAATAGTGCCAATAGCAGATAAAATAGGTCGAACCGGGCAGTCAGGTTTATGTACTTTTGGCAGTCCATATAAGATTCCAGGCTTGGCACCGGAGGAATAAAGAGAGGAATATGTAGAATCATCAATTTTGTTTGAAGCTTTTAGTTTTCTGGGTAATCTATTCAATATATCCTCAGTGGAATGTATGATTTTATGACAGACTCCTCCAGTTATGACTTCAAATTTAGTTGAGTCTGAAAGAATATTTAATACTTTTTCAATGTAGTCTCTTTTGTCCAGAAGTACAATACCAGCTCCTTTGTCAGGTTTAGTAATTATAATATCATTATTGTTTGAAAGTTCCTTTAAGTTTTGGATATCACTCCTAGAAAATACATGAATAAGATTCTTTGGATTAAATTTGCGAATTGAAGTGAACGCTAAATTTCTAATATCGTTGAATACCGACTTTTGTTTACTTTCAGAAAATTTATACAAAGGAGAAACGTTCAATTTTCGTAGTAGTTTTTCAAAAGGAAGAAAAAATTTGCAAATATTTAATTTCCGGGGAATAAGTTCAAAATTTAAGCCTTTAGCAAGAGTGTTCATTGTACTTTCATTAAGCCTAAAGGAGCTATAATTAAAAATAACCGAATTTGGATTAATATTCTCTTGATTTGAAGAGATTCCCAAAGATAAAAGCTTTTTATCATGAGCAGTCTTGATAGTTGAAGAAGTGTTATCTGCAGTTCTAGACAAAATGCGACAGGCAAATATGAAGTCAAGGCAAGAAATACTGCTTTGAAGGTCATTAGAGAGTTTGTTAACATTTTCTAATGTAATTCTAATTATCCTCTCCTTATTTATAATTTCATTGTTTAGGAGAATCATTTGGCATTTCTTGTATGTTTTGGAACCATACATTCGTTTATTCCATAATTTGAAAAAAATGAATTTAGGAAATATTTTGTTAAGTTTACAGGTCTTCAAAAATATCAAGTCTCGTTGAAATTTTGTCTTCTTAATCGTTACTTTTTCAAGTTTTCTAAATATAATAAGAGTTGGTCTTCCATATTTAGTAAGTAGAATTTTAGATATAGGACCTCGACAATTGAGGCGGAATTTAATAATAGCAAGAATGACCAAGACATATTTAAACATTTTTAAAAGAAATATTTTTACCGACTAGTTTCGGGTAAGGCAACAGCTTCCCATTTTCAAGGTTGAGAATACAATGATAAGTATTATACAAAACAAATAATATAAACTAAAATAAATAATATTAAACTTATTGATAAAGAATGATTAAAGTATAGAATAGTGAAAAAGTTCACGAATGAGACAAAATTTCACTTCAGTAGTATTAAGCTATTAATATTTAAATTTTCATTTAATTTTGGTTTAAGATGCCAAATATATAAGGATTCCAACAAAAGAAGGTCAGGTTCCTCAGCTTGGGCTAATATACTAAAATTGTTATCATGTATATGATGGTTTTCATGGAGAGAATGAGCATTTATACCGAAAGGGAGAGGATGTGAAGATGCATCTAGGTTCTAAATGAATATACCCTTATGTTCTGCAGATTACGTGCTGGAAAGTTCTAATAGTCTTTCTATGTAGGTTGGTATCACAGGTCACCACATTTATTTGAAAAATTATTGAAGAAACACAGTAGAATAGGAAGCTTTATCTTTGAATCTAAAATAACTTCCAATTTCATTTAACTAGAGAATATTTAATTAAAATTGAACTAGGAAAGTTTCGTTTTTTAAAAGTAAAGTCATGTTACGTCGAATTTCATAACTCATTCTTCCCATGAAAGGTAACCATATACAGGATATCCTTGGGAACAATCATCCGAGTAAGTGGTTTATTTGTAAATTTTGAAGAAAGTAGTTTACGGAATGTTTTATCAATCAAAAATTCTGGGAACCCATTCTTCATAAATAACGATTTCAGGAATTCTAGTTCATTTGAAAAATTGACATAAGAGGATGAAATCTTGTATCCTCTATCAAAAAGTGTCTTGATTAAGTTAATTTTAAAAATATGTGGAATGAAAGAATTAAATTTAGTTGTCAATCCATTAAAAGTAGGTTTTCTGAAAACGCTAGTGTGGAATTTGTTGTCATCCTTATATACTTTGATGTCAAGAAAAGCCAGACAATTATCCTTCTTAACATCAACCGTGAATTTGATATTCGGATGTTTGGAGTTCATGTATTGTAAAAATTTGTCAATATGATCATTAGACTTAAAAAGAAGAAAAGAGTCATCAACATATCTTCGATAAAGTATAGGTTTAAATTCATTAGGGCATTCATTAAGCCAAATTTCTTCATAAAAACACATGAAGATGTTGCTAAGAGTTGTTCCTAAAGGACTACCCATAGCAACACCATCAATTTGTTTATAAAAACCTCCATTGAATAAGAATATTATATCCTTCGTTGATATGTAGAGTAACTCTCTAAAACTTTGCAAATCAAGGCCATGAACTGTTGACGAATTCTTAAACAAAGAATTTAAAATGATTTCTAAAGTCTCTTCTAATGGCACATTAGTAAATTAGCATTGAGCATCAAAGCTTGCCATATGATATAAATTTGCATTAGGAAAATTTATTATTTCGTTGACGAAAGAAAAAGTATCTTTAATAGTGTAAAGATTTCTCGTTAAATTTTCTAAGGTAGGGACGAAAAATTTTGATAGTTTATAATTAATAGTGCCAATAGCAGATAAAATAGGTCGAACCGGGCAGTCAGGTTTATGTACTTTTGGCAGTCCATATAAGATTCCAGGCTTGGCACCGGAGGAATAAAGAGAGGAATATGTAGAATCATCAATTTTGTTTGAAGCTTTTAGTTTTCTGGGTAATCTATTCAATATATCCTCAGTGGAATGTATGATTTTATGACAGACTCCTCCAGTTATGACTTCAAATTTAGTTGAGTCTGAAAGAATATTTAATACTTTTTCAATGTAGTCTCTTTTGTCCAGAAGTACAATACCAGCTCCTTTGTCAGGTTTAGTAATTATAATATCATTATTGTTTGAAAGTTCCTTTAAGTTTTGGATATCACTCCTAGAAAATACATGAATAAGATTCTTTGGATTAAATTTGCGAATTGAAGTGAATGCTATATTTCTAATATCGTTGAATACCGACTTTTGTTCACTTTAAGAAAATTTATACAAAGGAGAAACGTTCAATTTCCGTAGTAGTTTTTCAAAAGGAAGAAAAAATTTGCAAATATTTAATTTCCGAGGAATAAGTTCAAAATTTAAGCCTTTAGCAAGAGTGTTCATTGTACTTTTATTAAGCCTAAAGGAGCTATAATTAAAAATAACCGAATTTGGATTAATATTCTCTTGATTTGAAGAGATTCCTAAGGATAAAAGCTTTTTATCATGAGCAGTCTTGATAGTTGAAGAAGTGTTATCTGCAGTTCTAGACAAAATGCGACAGGCAAATATGAAGTCAAGGCAAGAAATACTGCTTTGAAGGTCATTAGAGAGTTTGTTAACATTTTCTAATGTAATTCTAATTATCCTCTCTTTATTTATAATTTCATTGTTTAGGAGAATCATTTGGCATTTCTTGTATGTTTTGGAACCATACATTCGTTTATTCCATAATTTGAAAAAAATGAATTTAGGAAATATTTTGTTAAGTTTACAGGTCTTCAAAAATATCAGGTCTCGTTGAAATTTTGTCTTCTTAATCGTTGCTTTTTCAAGTTTTCTAAATATAATAAGAGTTGGTCTTCCATATTTAGTAAGTAGAATTTTAGATATAGACCTCGACAATTGTGGCGGAATTGAATAATAGCAAGACATGACCAAGACATATAAACATTTTAAAGAAATATCTTTACCGACTAGTTTCGGTAGGCAACAGCTTCCATTTTCGAAGGTTGAGAATACAATGATAAGATTTATACAAAAATAAATAATATAAAATTAAAATTAAAATAAATAATATTAAACTTATTGATAAAGAATGATTAAAGTATAGATTTGAAAAAAGTTCACGAATAAAACAAGATTTTCCTTCAGTACTATTAAGCTATTAATATTTAAATTTTCATTTAATTTTGGTTTAAGATGCCAAATATATAAGGATTCCAACAAAAGAAGGTCAGGTTCCTCAGCTTGGGCTAATATACTAAAATTGTTATCATGTATATGATGGTTTTCATGGAGAGAATGAGCATTTATAGCCGAAAAGGGAGGATGGTGAAGATGATCTAGGGTTCTAAATGATATACCCTTATGTTCTGCAATACGTGTGGAAAGGTTTCTAATAGTCTTTTCTATGTAGGTGGCATCACAGTCACCACATTTATATTGATAAATTATTGAAGAACACAGAGGAATAGGAAGTTTATCTTTGAATCTAAAATAACTTCCAATTTTCATTTCACTAGAGAATATTAATTTAAATTTGAACTGAGGAAAGTTTCTTTTTAAAAGTAAATCAATTTTACGTCGAATTTCATAACTCATTCTTCCCATGAAAGGTAACTTCATATACAGGATATCCTTGGGAACAATCATCCGGGTAAGAGGTTTATTTGTAAATTTTGAAGAAAATAGTTTACGGATTTTTTTATCATCAAAAATTCTGGGAACCCATTCTTCATAAATAACGATTTCAGGAATTCTAGTTCATTTGAAAAATTGACATAAGAGGATGAAATCTTGTATCCTCTATCAAAAAGTGTCTTGATTAAGTTAATTTTAAAAATATGTGGAATGAAAGAATTAAATTTAGTTGTCAATCCAGTAAAAGTAGGTTTCCTGAAAACGCTAGTGTGGAATTTGTTGTCATCCTTATATACTTTGATGTCAACAAAAGCCAGACAATTATCCTTCTTAACATCAACCGTGAATTTGATATTCGGATGTTTGGAGTTGATTCATTGTAAAAATTTGTCAATATGATCATTAGACTTAAAAAGAAGGAAAGAGTCATTAACATATCTTCGATAAAGTACAGGCTTAAATCCATCTGGGTATTCATTAAGCCAAATTTCTTCCTAAAAACACATGAAGATATTGCTAGGAGTTGGGCCTAGAGGACTACCCATAGCAACACCATCAATTTGTTTATAAAAACTTTCATTGAATAAGAATATTATATCCTTCGTTGATATGTAGAGCAACTCTCAAAAACTTTGCAAATCAAGGCCATAAACTGTTGACGTATTCTTAAACAAAGAATTTAAAATGATTTCTAAAGTCTCCTCTAATGGCACATTAGTAAATAAGCATTGAACATCAAAGCTTGCCATATGATATAAATTTGCATTAGGAAAATTTATTATTTCGTTGACGAAAGAAAAAGTATCTTTAATAGTGTAAAGATTTCTCGTTAAATTTTCTAAGATAGGGTCGAAAAATTTTGATAGTTTATAATTAATAGTGCCAATAGCAGATAAAATAGGTCGAACCGGGCAGTCAGGTTTATGTACTTTTGGCAGTCCATATAAGATTCCAGGCTTGGCACCGGAGGAATAACCCTTTCATGGCAGGTCGCACATTTGTGCATCACCTTTTCTAGAGTTTGTATTTTGCTGTCAGGTTTGCAACGAAAACCATCACCAACGCGTGTGAGTCGATTAACCCTTCCTCTTTCTATTTCGCATATAAAAAATTGCATAAGAATTATTCTAAATTAGTTATGGTCCTTAGCTGTCAGCGTGTGCAATGTTTCTTGAAAAGGTAAGTAGTCATGCAGTTTTTGATACCTTATTTTTTTAGAATATGGCTTATTTTTGTATATAGTATATTTAAATGTGTACTTTCTAATATCTTTTATGTTTCACAATGCTACGTACAGCCACTTTAGTGTAAAAGAGATTATAAAAGTGTTTCTTGAAGTCATCACCTGCCTTGAGTTACCTATTAGGCTTTTTTCAATTATTTTTAAATTAATATATTATGATATATACCGATTTTTTTGGATATAATATTCAAATATATATCTCATATATGTATTGTATCTAAAAAATTATTTCATAAAATGTATGCTGTATGATATATTTGCATCCAAAATTTTGAAGAAAAATCATACTTTTGACACCTTTTATATGCATATTACAATAAACATTTCGCCGACTTTTGGAAACTAGTGAAGAAGTTGAAACAGTGCTATGCAACCTCTCTGATGATCAGACGGAAGTATTTGCTGTGATGAAGAAGAGGGAGACAATTGGGAAGCTTCTTCCCTTCAATTTGGTGGTTCTGGTTGGTCTAAAAAAGTATCAGTGGTTGGAATAAAAATTTATTATATATATATATATTATATATAATAGTATATAATATATTATATATATAGATATATATATATAGATATATATATATATATATATATATATATAATTATATTATATACCGTATATATTATATATATATATATATATATATAATATATATATATATATATATATATTATATATATATATATATATAATATATATATATATAATATATATATATATAAATATACTATATATATATATATATATAATAATATATATTATATATAATATATATATATGTATATAATATATATATATATATATATATATATATATATATATATATATATATATATATATATATATATATATATATATATATATATATATATTAGGATTTTAGGATGTTTGATGATGGTGTTTCTTGTGAAAAATGGATGGACAAAAAACCAGTATACATTGTTTCAATGTTTCACGTTCCTTCACAACTCGGTACACTTTGCAGATGAGAGAAAGTTGGCTCAAAAAAATATTATCCATGCCCATTATCATGTTTTTCCTATTGTAACCACATGGGTTACGTAGATCTTACAGATCAGATGAAAAGTTCGTACGAAATTGATAGGAAATCTAAGAAGTGGTGGTTTCGAAACTCATTTTCTAGACGTATCTGCAGTAAATAGTTTACTAAAATATCGAGAATTGTTTCCCAATGTGACTACAAACCATTTCAATTTTAGACATAAAGTTATAAAAGGGTTTATTGGTTGCGAAGGTTCAAAGAGAAGACTCAGCGATAAAAAAGTTGAGGTGCCTCTAAAAAACCATAAAACCAATGTACCAAAGGAAAAAAGATAAGACAGAGCATGTCATCTTCCTAAGCATTCTGGAACTAGAAGACGCAACTATTGCAGTACAAAGGCAGTACCACACCAAACTATATGGATGTATGACTCATGCAATGGCTCTCTCTGCATAGCTAGTGGAAGAAACTGTTTTAGAATGTTTCATCAGCACTTATATAATATATATATATATATATATATATATATATATATATATATATATATATATATATATATATATATATTATATATATATAATATTACTATATATATATATATGGAACTTTCGCTTTAAAAGGATGTTAACCGATAATATATCGAACGAGCGATTGTAATCGATTTTTTTTTCGAATTATTTCAAGGCAATAGAGCAACAAGGTTGCCCATATAACATTTTTTTTTAAAAACTAAAGGAATACCTCAAGATTAAATCGCCAAAATGTCAAAGAGTCAGGGTCTCTCGGGCTCAGCGGGGGACAACGGGGGGGACTTCGTCCCCCCTCTGGCCCCCCGTCCGCTCGAGCCCCTTAAAAAAAAAAAAAAATAAAATTAAAACAAAATTAAACAAAATAAAAATTAAAATGATAAAATAAAGCAACATGTGGCAACTTTTTCATCCTTCTTCTATTTGATATAAAGTTAACACGGTCACAGTGCCATGGTTAGACTGATTAGGGTTTCAGCGATGTTCGTTATGTAACATTTTTTATGTAACATCCTTTTAAAGGGAAGTTGCCTATATTACTATATTTAACTTAAATACGTATTATTTTTATTTGTACAATAGTATAATTTATTATTATATATTAATTATATTTTATCTATATTTAATATTATATATTTTATATATATATTACATATTATTAATATATATAATATTAATATATTTTTATTATTATATTATATATTATATTATATATATTTATATATATATATATATTAGAATATAAATAATAGAGCCAAGTTTTTTTTTGAAAAGGGAATATATATATTAATTTATATTATATATAATTAATATATTTTATATTAATATAATATATATTAATATTTAATGTATTGGTAGAGAAATTTGGGTATAAACATTTATTATCATAATATAAAATATAGGGAGTTAGAAAAATGTATATATATTAATATATTTATATTATTATTAGCTCTATGGAGGTTATTTATTATTTAGGTGAGTGGGTTTTACCATATTGCTAATAGGTATGAGGTAGTATGCATAATAATTTATTAATTAGGGCATAGGTTTTTTTTGGTTTCTTTGGGTCCGGTTAATGTATATATAATTATACCACTAAAACTATATTTTATCTGATATTTGATACGAACAGCAAATAACTGTTAACTTATCTCTGTGTCTAAGAAGATGACCAGTGATAAAATCAAAAATTATAATTATTTAATTTTATTCATTTGGCACGCCATATTATGTTACCAGTACTTTGAGTCAGCGCTGTATTATGACCACGATTTACTTTCATTGTCTCTGTTGTTGTTTTGCGTGTGCCCTTCGGTCAGGGGTGGGGATTTACACAGTTCAACTACACAACACCATAGCATATTAATATCGCTTAGAATTCTACCTTTCATATGTAATTTGACACATACATAGCTATGTTAGAACTCCCTCTAGTGTGGGAACTCACAGATACGCTTATCCCCAGAAACATAATAAAAAACAGAGTGTATAATTATTTAAAGTTTTTTCTTTGTAATAAGGCTGTCCACGAAAGGGCTCAAAAAAGAAGACCACCAACCTTAGCAAGTCACGAACCACTATATATTATGTGGTGGAAAAGCCCTAGATAGAAAACCACAGGAACATATAAGAATCACGCGCCCTCTATCCTACCAAAGAAAAACGAACAAACAATGAGAAAAATCCGAAATATACTAACAACATACACCGAGATGACCAAAATAAAAGTGACACTTCGACGACAAATAAGCAAACTCATCTACGCACATAACGATAACTGAGAAACTTACTTAATCATTGGATACTTCAGGACTTCAATTTTCATTTTGGATTATGGTCTTCATCTTTTCGCAACTATCACAGTTCGAGGATTATAGTCATTAGACATAGCAACTTCTTTTCGGGCATGATTTCTTTCATCCTCAAAAGTTTTGGATTAATGGGCAGAAACTCATTTTTTGGATTTCCACTACGAACTCTGATTCTTTTCGAATTCTAAATGGTTCTGTGACCGTTCCCTTTTATGTATGAAGAAATTGTTTCAAATAAAGGACGCTAAATTTTCAGCAATTTCGCCTCACATATGTTAACTACCTTACGGTATGGATTTCTTTCATCATTTTAAGTTTGGATTATGGCCAGAACTCATTTTTGGAATTCCACTACGAATCTGATATCCTTTTCGAATCTAATGGTTTGTGAACCTGTCTCCCTTTTTATGTATGACAGAAATTTTTCAAAATAAAGGACCTAAAATTTCAAGCAATCTTCGTCTCTAACATATGTCCAAAGCAATGTTTCTCTCGTAACTACACCTTTGAAAAATACGTGCGCATTGGTCAAAATTCATGGATACATTAGAAACGGCTTACACACTGGACCTTTCCTTGGGATTCAACGGGTTCGAGATGTGGCCTATTTAACCTGTGAAAACTCAATTGTTCCATACAAGAATTATGTATTAACATTTTTTGTATTTTTATGCTTTAAATGTTTGTTTGTTTGTTTATATCTAACGATATAACCAAATATGCTTGTGTTTAAATGCATCTTTTATTTTCTGTATATATAAATTTTGTATTTTTGTTATGTATTCCCAAACTACTTGTTATATGTTTAGATCTTTCGGATGTAACCAGTTTATGCTCGTATCTTGAATATTTGCATTTCAGTATACAATTTTTACCTTCAAAATGTTGTATGTTTGCTATTCTTCGACATAATTAAACTATGCTTGCCATTTGAAAGTACTTAATTTTATGTATTTTAGTTTATTATTTCTTGTATAATTATTAAAAAACATACTTTCTCACTCCGTGTTTAGCGCAGGAAGTTATGTAAGTACTCCATTATAACTTTGTACAAATATTTTAATTTATGTTCGTAACTTAATGCTAAGATTTGCGCGGAGCAAAATTTAGCAAGTCAAAGTGAAAATATAATTAACTACGTTCTTTTTGAGTACTCTTCAGTCATATAGTCGTCAAGATCAAATTATCAGTATCAGAGAAATAAACTCACTCAAGATACTCTCTCCAGAAATCCTGCCGGCAAGAGAGATAAATTTCAAGAAAGGGCTGCGACTCCGAATTTCTATCACAGAAACTTCGCTAAACGAAGAGTCAGAGGCAAGTTCCGAAAAAACGCGCTGGAAAAGGCTGTGATCCATTCGCCTACGAAGAGAGAGTTATCTCAACAGAAGGGTCTTTTTATTACTTTATTTTTTATTGAATATCTACTTATGTTGAATAAAAAATACCTCATTCAAAATATGAATCTTTAAATTACCATCCTTCTCTTATATAGGGTGCTTGCTCTTAAAGAAGCCAACAATCTAGCAAGCACGCCCTATATATATATCATATATATATATATATATATATATTATATATTATATAATATATATATATATATATATTATATATTATGTTATTATATATCTATATATATATATATATATATATATGGTGATAAATTGGTTAGAGGCGACAACTCTCAATCAATCCATTATCTCAAAAACTACAATAGCCACAGGGAAAGGAATACATTCTGGAATGCTGGTCGCAATTTTAGGGCGAAAAATGTAATAAAAAAAAAAAAAAAAAAAAAAAATTTTGGAATCTGGTAAAATTTTAGATAAGGAAAATGTAAAAAAAATAAAATTTAAAAAAATATTATTGCTATAATTAGTAATATGATTAGAGAGCTATTTAGAGACCTTTTATTGGTTTCTCGTTAAAATAAATAGACTTTCTATTAAACTTTGCTTTTTTTTTTTTACTAAAGAATACCCAAGGGTATACTGCACCGATGGCAGGAGTCGGGGTCTCTCGGCCTTCCGGGGAAACTACGGGGTAGGACTAATTCCCGCCCTCCGGGGAGGGTCTCCGGAACCCCCGCTCTTTTGGTATTTGGGTGTCGCGGTGGTTCCTCGCCCCTCCCCTACGGGTATGGAAACGTCCCCCCTGTGTTCTCCGTCGCTCGAGCCCCCTACATTGCCTGTAATACCTTTACAAAAAATTTATATATAATTTTTCCCCTTTTTATAAAAAAAAAATAGCCAATATTTATTTTATTTATTTTATTTTTTTTTTTTACATTTTCCTAACTAAAATTTTAACAAAAGGATTCCTATAATTTTTTACATGATCCCTGTAACTATTCTAGTTTTCTGCATTCTGAACACTTTTTTTTCCCATTTTTTTTATTTTTTTTGATTTGTTCCGTAAACCCAATCCTCCGCATGAAATTTTTCTGCCATTGACCAAAGTATTCCTTTTTACTGTAAAATATTGGTAGTTTTTAAGATATGGATCGATGATAGTTGTCGCTCTAAACCAAATATCACCTAAAAAACAAAAAATTTCACAATTTTTGTCGGTAATAAACTATTTAATAGTGCTTTCCACACCTTTTAAGATATTAAAATTTTTTTTTAAGATATTAATTTAATCTTACTTAACTAAACTTATAATAATTAATAATTTCACCTCACTAAACTTATGTTATTAATTTATTTCACTTTCCATTAAACTAAAGTCTTATTAGTAATTCATTTCACTTCCATATATCTCTCAAAACTTGCTATCTAACTTGACTTAGGAAATAAAGTTGAATCTTTTAACACTATGAGGCGTTGCTGTTCATTGTGTTATATTTAGTTGAACTTAGATAGATACCGGATAGCCGAATCAACAAGCCTCGTGTATATTTTTATATATATATATATATATATATATATATATATATATATATAATTAATATATATATATATATTATATATATATATATATATATATATATATATATATATGGCTCATGTTTGATTATCTGCCCCCAATTTAAGATATATATTCATTTTTTTTAAATTTCTATT